>JAAGKR010001432.1:0-124040 GCA_011419295.1 Clarias macrocephalus
AGAACTATCAGTTTTTGAGTTTGTTGTACTCATTCATATTAATCATTCTTTACTTGCATTATTGAGTAGCCTAACTCATACTATTTAATAGCAATTATCTTTTTTTTAGTTGTTGCAAATCAAATAAATTGTAGGTCTTTCTGCTGCTCCCGGTAATGGGTCGCGACAGCAGACAATCCTGTCCGCACACAAGCTTAGGACAGGTTTTACGCCAGATGTCCTTCCTGACACAACCATCCCATTTTATCTGGGCTTGGGACAGGCACTTCATCCAGTTGGTGGGAATTGAACTAGGGTCTTTTGCATGGCAGGTGAAACACCTACCACTGAGCCACCAGTGCCATATTGCCCTGATGACAACAGACACAAAATCGCTAGTCTAAAAGATTTTAAGTTGGTGGAAATTTAAGACAGTTACTGTTACACTCTAAAAAATTATTCTGTGGCCTTGTAAATTTCATAATAATAAAAGAGTTATGTAACCTTAATAAAATCTCTAAAAATCACATACATGATTGTTTGAGTTAGCCAAATCAAAATTAATGCCTAAAAAAACAGCTATTAATTTTGTCTTAAAATTTCACTATGATTTAAGTTCATTTCACTCATAGAAATTGGTATTCGACTAACTGAATCAAATTTTTACTTGTACTTAATATTTTTGATACATTTCAATCAAAATATTTAGCAATGGAGTTATTATACTGATTAGTTTCAAGAACTACAATCATCAATCATTCCAACTCAATATTCGTTCTGTTTAACAACAAAAACTTAAATAATTGAGTAAATTGCCCTGTGCAAGTGCTCATGGGAAGTCTGGTGTAGCATCAGAGACAAGAAGCGAGGACACACTGCTGTGGGAATGGACAAGAAGCACCTGGAACATTCCTTACAAATCCTGGTAAGTAACGTTACTGAAATAATAACTCTGTCTGCATACACAACTTTATAGGGTGTAAGTTACTGTTCTGAATCCTGTCACAGCTGTGCTCCATAGCTAACGATAACTGCCTAGCAATAGGCCAGTCCTGGTGTTCATTGTGATTTTGCTTGTTTGTTCCAACCACCAAACAAACTGCTCAGCTAAAGCGTGGTTAATACAGATAATTTAAATCTGTTGTAAAAGGAGATATTTATTCATTTAACACCGAGCAGTATGCACATGTATGTTGTGCTTTCCTTCGGGTTTCTCGGTGTAGGCGGCCGCGGTTGTGCCGCAATATTTGAATTTCTCCCACCAAATGCGGTGTTTTTGCACAGCCTACCGCCACTGTAGCGAGGATATAAAACTAGCATGTTCAAATAATTAACGCGTTTGTAACGGTCCACCTTACACACTGAACCGCGAGTCTGTGTGTTTCACTCGGACACTTTAAGGAGGAAACGCAGACCAAAGCATGTTTAAACAGCAGAAATAAGGTGCAGTGTCCGGGCTCTGGCACTGTTTAGGCACCTGGCAGTGTTTTATCTGTTAAAAACCATCGATGTGAGTATTTAACATGATTAAACGCTGAGCATGCTGTTGTAGGAAACTGTTTGGAAAACGTAAATGCATCAGCAGAGCTCTGAGTCCAGTACATATCTGAGTCCGGTACATATCTGAGTCCGGCACGGCTCAGAGTCCGGCACGGCTCAGAGTCCAGTACAGCTCCAGTCATGCTTTACAGCACTAGAGGCAGGCAGTTTGATTAGCAGTATAATGCTGCATAGCTCTGTTTTGAACAAATAGAACTTCAAACTTTTTTACTCAAGTTAAAGTTCTAAGTACATGATGTTCTAAAATTTATTTGAAGTGCAAAAGTACTACAAGTACTCCACAAACAAAATGGTGTACTTAAAAATTATTGAATTTTCCACTGATGACTTAAATGTGCTACGTACTAGTAACTAAAGCTGTGAAATATAACAATTAAGTAGTACAGCATTTCTCTCAGAATTTTAATTGGGAGAAAGTAACAAAATTTAAATATTGAAGTGAAATATGTTATGTATGTTGTAATATGTAAGTAAAAGAAACTAAAACTGATTTTCAATTGTTTTATTTTGTGTGTGAAACATGTTATATTTTCAATATCTTTCACAGCACCAAAACCAGTAAAGAAGAGAAGTTGACTGGAGAAAAAACAGGAGGTAAATGTCAACCATTTTAATGTTACAGAAGTATTAAACATGCAACCATTGAATCAAAGACAGAAATTAAAACACTTTAAATATTTTACTTTATCTAGAATATACGAATTGTCCCCTAGAATATACTGGATTTTCCATTAACTAAAGTAAAAAAAAAAAAAAAAGATATAGTTGATTGTAATGCGTACATAAAGTTGGGTATAATTTTTGTGCATGGGACAAAGACATGTACAAGGGATGTTCAAGTCAAAGCAGGACCTTTGATTTTGCAGAATAACAGAACACACGTCTGTGTAAAGTACACTTCTAAAGTAAAAGCTTTCTATATTTCTCTCTCTATTTTTTTATCTATATATGAGGTTGTGCATTGTTCTGCAAGAGCAAAATGTCTTTAGTGACAATAGCAGTCTGTTTTTCGTAAAAACATTCCACTGGAATATTCACCGGAATGACTGTAATGGGCTCTGTAAAGTCAAATCGGTTTTACATCTTTGTTTCACAGAAAGTCCCGCTTTGACTTTAACACCATTCCTAGATCAGTGTGTAATTTATTAGTCCAAAAAGTATGTATTTGAACGGAAGTACTATTTTACCAGTCAGCTAGACTTTACAGTAACAGTCACATTTGTACTTACTTGTACACTATTGTTCCTTTTTTAGGTGCCAGCTTATGGGATGGCAGTGTGAGCTCTGTACATTTGTCACATCATCAAAAGGACTTCATGACTTGTCAACTAAATGTTTCATTAAAATGGTAACGTGTGTATCGATTCTTTGTTTATAATCTGGTGTCATTAGATACAGTAATTGACCTGAATTAAAATACTCCTTGAGTAAAGGGTAAATATAGTTAAAAAAATTAAGTAAGTGCAACATATTAATTCTGTGATGGAGCAGTTTGAATTAAATTCAGTTAAAATATTTAGTAAATGTAGCACATTTGCTTGTTAAATAATAGTCTAATTTTCCATTTCTTCTACCTTGCATTTCAATTATATCTACTCAATTATTTTACGCATTTTCACTTAGTGTAACCATTGCATTGCATTGCATTAACTTCTGATTTTGATTACATTTACTCAATTTTGTACATCATTCAGGTCTACTCAATTTTTTTACTGACTTGTACTCAATTCATGAAGTATATTTTATATAATTTTGCAAGTTTTTATATTTACTCAATATTTTTAAGTGTAAAAATGTTTCACCAAAAAAAAAAAAAAAATGAGTACAGCATAGTTTTATTTTTTAGAGTGTACTTAAGTACTTACAGTTACTTAAAATATCAAATTTGCTCAGCTAACTTGAAAACTGCCATTTCTATAAACTCATCAATACCAAAAAGTTCTAAATACTCATCAAGGTCTACTAATTTGAACTAATTGTAATTATTTAAATTAACAGTACTCAATATGTTTAATTACTTTGAGCATTAGGGTTTACAGTGCAGGAAGGCTGCTGGACCTGATGGAGTGCCTGGCCGGGTGCTCAAGGACTGTGCAGCTGGACTGGCGGAGGTCTTTGCCACTATCTCCAATCTGTCTGTCCGTCCACATCATGGGTGCCAGCACGCTTTAAAAAATCCATTATAGTTCCCATTCCCATTCCAGACCTGTCGCACTTACATCTATATCTGCAAAATGTCTGGAGAGGTTGGTGATCAAGTGTATTAAGGATGTCATACCATCCACACTGGACCATTACCAGTTTGCATATAGACCAAACAGATCAACAGAGGATGCAGTGGCCATTGTGCTCCATACTGTGTTAGAACATCTAGAATGCAAAAATACGTATGCTAGGCTCCCCTTTTTTTATTTTAGCTCGGCTTTCAACACCATTTTCCCAAACAAGCTCCAAATTAAGCTTTGTGAGCTAGAAATAAGCACATTACTATGCAACTGGACTGTGGACATTTTAACAAATCACTCTGTGTGTGTGAATAGGAAGACACACGTCATCCACAGTGTGTATTAACACCGGGGTCCCGCAGGAATGTGTACTAAGTCTCTTACTTTATACATTATCACTGCTTGAAAAGAGGTGTATATGTACTAGGAAACTCCTGTATACACCACTGATTTTCAGAAATATCCACGAGTACCATTGAACGTATACATCAAATTCCACCAAGCTAGGATGCTTCCGGATTGATACCAATTCAGATGTATCTCGCTGAGGAATCCTTCCATGGTACAGCCATTTGTTGCCATGGCAAATAATCCACTCAAAGATTTTGTCAGGAGACATTCATACCTCAAGCCCCATTTGCATTTTACACCTTTGCACAACTCTGCTCTTCCCTATTAGTTTTTTATCTCAACAATGATTGCTTGTTTAAAAAAAAAAAAAAAACACTCCCAAAACCCTGACATCTATTGGGACATTACCCAGTCACTTTATTTAGCCCAACCCAACCCTCATAACTTAGTGACTTGATTGGTTATTGGGCAGGTATGTAGATACATCCTATCCACCCCCCACCCCTAACAGTACTATACATCAAACACATCCTTTAAAAAAATAATTTTCAGATTTTTAAAAAAATTACAATTAAACCAAACACTAATAAATATACAAAGCAAAGCCAGAATAAGGAAAAAAAAATATGAAGGTGCAATTAAATTAAAAGCAATACTAAAACAAACATGCACCAGTGCTTGTTAGATGTCCAAAATAAATGTCCTTCTAGCTCGGTCTCATTAGATATTACACGCTGACAGCATGGCACACAGTGGCATCCTCCTCATCAGGCATCAGTTCCATTGAAGTCTACCACAGTTCTCTGTCTGGATCTGTGTGAACGACCCTACACCTGGACTCCAACAACTGCAAAACACACTATACATTAACCCCTAAAAACACTCTGAGATGTACCAAACTTAATATATAGATGAATTTGTACACTTACTCACCTTTATCGATTTTTAGCCCCTGTCTTAATGCAGTCTCTTAGCTGAGACTTTCCTAGCCGATACAAAGAGTATTTCCTCTGCAATGTCTCAAGTCTTGTAACATGCTGTATAAAAAAAAATCACATAAGTGACAGAAACAATTCAAATTATTAGAGGGACAAAAATAAAGGGACATGAAAATAAATACAATAAAAATTTCTGATTACCCTTTATACACTCAGGGTCTGCATCTGCAAAGGTCATCTTTAATTCCCCCAGCAGATATGTCATCACTGCCTGATTATGAGGTGAACACAATTCTGTGTGGAAAAAGAGTAGTGTCATTAATTACATTTTAAATGATTATGTAAAACCCCATACATTCTTATCCAGTTTGTGGATTGTATTTATGTGGGGCTCCTTACAGCTTTCTGTAACGTTGAATTAAAAACTTTAATACATTCATTTTTAACATTGTATATTTCAGACGTGACAAACTGTTAAATAAGCTGGACACCTACAACAATGCAAGTAACAAAAAAATAGTTGTGTAGACAAGTGCTTAGGCTAACTTGGCAAGGTATAATTTACTACTATATTGTCAGCTAACATAAAGGTCAACTTACCGCAATGCCGACGTTATGCGCCCTCTTAGCTCTTTTGTGCACATAGCTTGACTCTTGCTGAGGTCTTTTTTCATCAAACTTGCGCTCAAATGCATCAAGATGCTGGATAACCTCTTTGAGAAGAGCAGTGTGTGCAGCTTGCTTCTCCTTCAAACCCTCAAGCTGAAGAGACAAAGGCACACCATGGCTAATCCCCCCACCCGGCTATGATAAGAAGGAAAGCACCTCTTTCTGCTAGTCATTAACATACAAAAGGCCTTTACACCTCACAGCCATCATAGCCACACTGCTAGCTGTGAGGATTCCTAGAAACTTTCACTGATTCCCGTATACATCCACATACATGAGGTATCTGGTAATTTCACAAAATTTCCTTTTGCATACTACCTTTCCAAGCACTCTGCCTCATACATCTGGCAAACTTAAAGTTTAGTGGGGATTTCCCATACCATATTTGTCTGGATACAGCTCTTTTCATGCAGTGTATACACACATGACTGCTGTGCCATCCTTCCTTCCAACTATAGCATAAAATTTGCAGACGACATCACAGTGTTAGGCCTCATCACTAATGACAATGAGTCCTCATACACATACAGAAGGGAGATGGAACATTTGGCAGCTTGGTGTGATACCCACAACCTAATCCTAAATATCAAGAAGACCAGGGAGATGATCGTGGATTTTTGTAGGAGCACAAGGACCACTCACGTACCACTCATTATTGGAAATGGGATGGTAGAGAGGGTCACCAGCTTCAAGTTTCTTGCCCTAACCGTGACAGAGGACCTAACACGGGGTAATAATATCACCTCTGCCATAGGAAAGGCCCAGCAGCGTTGTTCTATCTGAGGAAATTGGGAAGGGCCAACCTTTCTCAGCAGCTTTTGGTAAACGTTTATCGTTGTGCCATAAAGAGTGTGCTGACATATGGACTTTTGGTGTGTTTTTCCAGCTGCACTAAGGCAGAACAGCAAGCACTGCAGTGGGTGGTGAAAGCAGCGGGGAAAATCTCCAGGACTAGTCTCCTGGAGGTTAGCACCATTTACACCACACATTGTATTTGAAGAATGCACAGCCTTCTACATGATCAGCATGACCCTGCACATCACCTGTTCCAGTTACTGCCCTCAGACAGAAGGTATAGGTCCATACACGTCAGGACCACAAGACTGACCTAGAGCCTCTTTTCAGTGGCTGTAAGACTGTTGAACGAACAGTTACCTTCCTCTCTGCTTTTGCCCCCACCTACTCCTACATATCGTACATCACTTTTACAATAACTGTGAACTGGACTTGCATTGCTGCAGCACACACAATAGATGCACTTTATTACATCGTATGGCGGAAGATGATGCTCTAACAATATCTTGTTGTTATTTATACTTTGTTATTTATACCAATGACAATAAAGTTGAAAGTTGAAGTTAGCTTATAAATCCATATGTGGGAGTATGTTACAGAGATGCCATGAAGCTGATTGTTTACATCAGCGTGTTTAATGGTCTAAATGAGACAACTATTCCTTTTAATGACTGCCATTTACACTCGGCTCTACATTTTCCCCATACACTCCAATAGTATTAGCACTGCTACAAAGCTATAAAGTTACTGTTTACTGTTTAGCCTAAGCCATAACATTCAATTAATTTTACATTCAATTCAATTAAATTTTTTTTGTATAGTACTTTTAACAATTGTCATTGTCGCAAAGCAACTTTACATAATCAAAATAATTATTTAAGTTTGTATGAAATGTGAATGTGTAAGAATCAAAATGGTCAGGTTCCTGATGAGCAAGCTGAGGGCGACAGTGGCAAGGAAAACTCCCTGAGATGGCAATAGGAAGAAACCTTGAGAGGAACCAGACTCAACAGGGAACCCATCCTCATTTGGGTGAAACAGAAAGCAGGAATTGATCTGCATTCATACTGTGTGTGTTAGGTGGCAGGCAGTTCAGTATAGCATTTAATTAATGTTAATATGGAGTCCAGGTAGTTATTGGAGGCTCAGATAGACTTGTAGGAAATTCCAGTCCTGAACTATAGCTATTGCAGCCAAGTCAAGTCCTCAGAGAAACAGCTGTCAACATCAGTCGAGGCCAGAACTGTCTTCATGGTAGAGTGAAACCGTCCCCAGACACCTGACGCATCGCAAAGAGACACATGGGGCATTCATGTGACTAGATCTCTAACCAGAAGTAGGGCACCAGGATTAGTCAGACAGGTATATATTAAACAGTACCTGGTAAGTGTGTCCAGTTGCAAATATAGTAAATCATAATGTTATCATGCTATAATTCACTGTATACTCCATGATGATAAGTCCTGGAGCTGCATGGTTCTGTGTACACTGTCTCCTCACCAGCCTCAAAATCCCATAGTGCCTTGCGCATTAGCTTTAGCATTTAGCTTGCAACTTAAACGAGAAAGAGAGTTCTTACACAGTAAAAAGTAGTTGCACATACATGGAAAAAACACACCCATGTACATGGAAAAACAGCGGTTTATTTTATAATAACATCTTCGAAGAAAGACCTGTCACCGGTGGCAATAGGTCCTGGTTCAAGTCTGGAAATGGCTCCACAAACATGAACTTTCACAGGATGTTTTACTATATCTCCAACCAAGTTTTTGTCTGATTCTCCAAATTGATCTCTCACTAATGTTCACTCCATTGTCACGCCACAGAGCTTGCAACCATTTTGTCGTTTCAGATAGCGATGGTTTCTATGGCTGTGACAACGGCTTTGTAAAACAAGTGCATAACATTAATTAAAATATTTGACATTTAAGGCCTAACAAACATGATAGTGTATAATTTGATAGTATGAGGGTAAGTAACTTACTGATTAATTTTGCAAGGATTGCATTTGCGTGATGTCCATTCTTTATAATGTATTCTGATGGTACTCAATATTAAATTTACACCAACAGATTTTAGATGGCGGTGTATTTCTTGACTGGAACTTCCAGCAGACCTTATTGTCCTGATATCTTGAGGATGAAGCTTACTGATCTTAGACATTTTGAAATGCCTCTACTGAACGTGTGGATGGACTGGATTTATTTAGGATATACATATAGTGAGAAGGGTTTGTGGATAAGCCAAATTCTTGCAAATCATGCAAATATTCTAAATGGGGTCTTGACTTGTTCACGTAGCATCAATTAACTTAAAAAGGATCATCAGGCCTAAAAGGAATTGCTCATGTAATTTTTAGTTAAAGTTTAAATTACACCACAGCATTTTTTTTCAGTGGAGAACATTTATTTTTTGGTTGCAAAAAATAATGTCTTAAAAAGAATAGGTATTGAATTACTGAATTACTAAACTCCCCTATTCACTGTAATGTTCCTCTACTCTGCAGTACAATAGTATTTACTAAGTTGTTCATAAATATTTAAAATTAGGATTAAATAAATAGAGTCACAGTGTCCGCCTGTGATGGGCACGCACCTAAACTTGTTACCGCTCATCACTCACTTTGTAGGCTCCCCATGTAGCCCCCTTCTGCAGGTGCGCGAAGGAGTGACGCCACCAGGTCGGGCCGGCTGGCAATAATTAACAATAATGGACCTCTGGCTTTCTCTGCATTATAAAAGCGAAGCGCAGAGTTTAGAGTTGTGTGGTGGAGTTACAGTGAGAGGCACGCGAGCGCGCCATAGAGACTCTAAAGGCGAAACCGGAAATCCGCCCCTTTGATCTCCGCTATGAGGACAGAGTGGGAAAGAACTGCTCAAGCTCCTGTGACACCTTCACTCCTGCGCAGAGCCTGCCCTCACATCCTTGCTGCAGAATAGGAAAGGCTGCAGAGAGGACCGCGTTAAGGCCCCTGATCCCAGCCGGGAAAGCCGCCCAGCGTCAGACGCCAAGGAGAGACTCCCATCTGTGGCCGCACCGTTACAATAGCTAATAATACGTCTTTTTTGTGGTTTTATCTTTGCAGCTTATTCAACCTGTTCAAATGGTTGCACCAATTCAAATGTAATTCATAATTCATTATATAAGCTCCTATATTTACGTCCTAGTAAGATGTTTTCATGCAGCTAAATATATATGACCTGTAGTGATATACCAGTTGATATACAGGTCAATCTGCATTTGAAAGAGTTAAAAATTTGCTAAATCAAACAGAATTACTCTAAATCAATCTAAATCTAAATTTACAGAACTGGCCATTAAGAACACATGTTTCGAGAAAAGTTATCTCGCGAGCTGCCGCTGCAGCGCACGGGAAGCTGTGAAAATGACGTTCATTACCTATAGGGGGCAGTCATGTTTCAATATGAGGTATTATGTGTCTCTTGAAGCTTAAAATGTGTTATCTCTCTTAGGCGCCCATTGACAGCAAGCGACAGAGCTCATAAACATGTCGAGCTCAAACTGTAAATACTAATATGTATTTATTATTAATTTTTCTTCTCTCTTTCAATGATGATTCTTCTTTGACTGCATTTTCTCCATTCAATATTATTAGTAATAGTACTGGGAATTTATTATTATTATTGTAACACACCCGTGTGTGTTTGCAAAAAGACAAAGTTGTCATGCGCACTCTCACCGCAACCGTGCCTACCCACGCCGTCTCCGACGCTGTTTCCTCGATTTCGTGAGTACTAACCATTTTAGGTTATATTCCTGATTGAGTGTGTGTTGTTAGAACTCGGGTTTAATTATGTAAACTCTTGCTCTCTGTGTGAGAGATTTCTAACAATAATTTGCATGGTTATCCTGCCTGCTCGCGCTACTACCGCGTTTGGGTTTACCGTCCACCCTATACAGGCTAACTGCTTAGTCTTCTGATCTGCCTACAGTTGCTAACGTGACAGAAGTACAACAAAGAGTACAAAAATGTATGATAAGTCTAAAGGCTAAAACAATATTCTTTTATTGTGTATATGTACTTTAAATATACACTAAACTATAAACCCTGCGTTTTGCAAAGTGAAAGTGAGTTGCGTGTGTGTGCTTTCTGATCAAAGGGCTGATAAACATGCGTGCAAATATGAGCAGATTCATCAATAAAATTGCAGACATACACCACAAGAAATGCAACAAACACAAAATATATATGCTACTCGCTGAACACAACACACCAGCATGCAGAATCTCTGGGCTTCAACTGCGCTTTCTCTATTCATTATTATTAGTAGTAGTAGTGCTGTAGTACAGTCTAAGAAATTTTGGCTTTCTGTAAACACATTGTTGGGTTGTTCATGCTGGGTCAAAATTCTCAGTTATTTCATGTACTTTAATCACACTGTTGGGTTGCTTTTGCTATGAATACTAAAAGTGCTACATGATTAAACTCAATGCAGAAAACAAAAAAAGAAATGTCTCAGTTTCCTCCCTAGACCTTTTGTCTGCATCACAATTAACTGAAGCTCAGCGTGTCTTCTTTCCTTGTTTGAATCTGTAATATTTAACTGAAATATATTTTGCGTATAGCACTAAATATTCATTTTTATTTATGGACAGGTATATCATGTTTTATCTAGAAGCACTGTGATTTTCGCTGGTTTCAAAACACAACGTTTTCAGAGATTTGAGCTCCAGCCAATGAGCTCATGTACGCGGCCAACGCAGCCAAACCTCGGAAAGGATTTCTGAAAAATACTGCTGGCTAACTATCTCTGCAGTGGGTAAAACAACGGATTCATTTCATTTGGGGTATTTCTAACAGACAATCTATTGTTTTTACATTATGTGAAGTTGTGTACATTTTGGGACTATTTTGAAAAGAAAATGGTTCTATCTACTTAATAAAATGGAATGTGTCAACCCAGCAAAAGTGTTAATTTACCCACTGGTTGGGTCAAATAAAATCAGCACCTAAACACTTAACACAGCAGTTTTTAGAGTGTAACATAAAAATATAGGCTAAAGATATGGCAAAAGGTATGGTAAATAAATTCTCAGACTTTTCCATTGCAGGGATTAAAAAACAGTAACAATGTCAATTTTAGAATTCGTAGAAGCCCAGTGGTGCGCATACAACCTCTCGAAGGGGGAGCCTTTCCCTGAATTCGCTGTTTTCACAGGGGTGGGGCTAAGAAACATGCATCTTGGTTTATTCATGCAAATGTACCTGTTTTACAGTACATGGAAATTTACCCTGACAAAGAGCAATATAAGAACTGTGCCAGCCGGCACACCTAAAATAGAGGCCGAATTATTTTTCATAATCCAATGGGATGTTGAGCCTATTTTCTACATAGTCTAACCAGAGCTCTACCACCTGCTCAGTTGCGTAGTTGGAGTTGATATTTTTAGACTCTAATTCATGAATTATGTTCATAATAAAGAAATGAGTGCTTTAAAATTAATCTAAAATTCATTTAAAATCTGCATGTTTAAACTCATGGCTCGCACTTTCACTTTACAAAAGGCAACATTTTGATCAAAAGGCTGATAAACGCGTGCGATTTATAGACAAAAATGCAGACAAACTCCCCCAAAAATGAAACAAGCACAAATATATAGGCTACTCGCTAGATAAACGCTGGTTTTTCCAACACGAGAGCATGCTCCGATGTGAGCCAATTTATTCAAGTCATAATATAACATGACAGTTTTGCTGTGTAGTTAATTTTTTTGACTGTATAAGAATTGCATTTATGTTCGATGTATGTGCTCCAGATGGCCAGTTCTCCACAGGCTGCAAAGTCTTTTTAAATAAAAAGTAAAAAAAAGAGCAGACATACTCCCCCAGAAATGCAACAAACAAATATATAGTCTCAATACAACGCGACAGCGCACAGTAACTGTAATCCCTCTTCTCACCTTTCATTCACGATAGGTGAGAAGTTATCAAACCGGTTCGCTGATGGGGGAATTAGCAGAATTGAGGGGTTTAAAATGAATTAACAAGACTGAGCAGACGTCTCTGCCTAAAATGTATTTCGCCAGCACAATGAACTTAAGCTCAGCACGTCTTCTTTCCTTGTTTTCATCTGTAATATTGTGAAATAATAAGTTAAATGCATTTCGCGTACGCGCGTTTATCAGCCTTTAGATCAAAACGCTGCCTTTTGTAAAGTGAAAGTTTACGCACAAATCGAGGTTTATGCACTTTATTTCAGTCATAAATTCTAAATCACATTCCAGCTGTGGTCAAATAATGAAATGAAATAATTATTCAATGCTGGACACAAACAGCAAAAAAAAAAAAAAAAAAATCATTATGATTATTATTATTAAAAGCCCGAAGCAATTCGTGTCCATATAAGAATATTTACAAAAAATATATAGATTTTTTTTGTTCATTCATGTCTTCTGATGGTGCTCAATGTTGTAACATTTTTATATTTTAATGAAGATATGTTGACATATTCACGAATCAGGACATTCGCATAGTTAAGACTTTCCTACTATCAGGAAATGTAATTAATTTTAAGACCATTTAAACCGAGGCATTGCCATGTCTTTCATTGTTTTGTCCCTGTTAAGACATTACAAAAACTATATAAGACATTTTTTTATTATTAATTTTAATCATCATTAAAATAATATGAAGCACATATACACATTCATCATGAAAGATCTATTGTAAAACAAAATAAAATTCATGTTTGCTTCAGCATTGGACCCAATAATAACTAGTTTTAGGCTAACTAGTTATACACAATTCTTTGTTGTACTTGGTCTGGCTTTTAGATAAAGTCCTTTCATGTGCCATCTATTCAGTGAAGCACTCACATTTATTTAAATGTACTTTAGCAACAACAAAACAGTGGCTAGTGAAAAAAGGTAAAGTGATGCCCTAGTTACAATCCATGTAAAAGTAACCTAAATGCAATAATTTCTCAAAATATTTAGTCCACACTTATTGTATAATTCAATTAAATTAAATTAAATTAAATTAAATTTTATTTCTACAGTGCTTTTAACAATTGCCATTGTCTCAAAGCAGCTTCACAGAAATGAAAAGAAAATGATAAGAAAATTTAAGGAAGTGTGTATGTGTAAGAAAAATGTTCCTACATAATGAGATTGTCTTTGATGAGCAAGCCAAGGGTAATGGCGACAGTGGCAAGGAAAAACTAACTGAGATGGCAATAGGAAGAAACCTTGAGAGGAACCGGACTCAACAGGGAACCCATCCTCATTTGGGTGATAACAGATAACAGAAATTGTATAACATCATGTGTGTTATGCAGCTGAAAGTTCAGTAGAACAGAAGTTATTTAAATTAACATGAAGTCCAGTTCAGCACAGGGATGAGCCAGCAGGTGCAGGGGGCAGATGGGGGTCTGGATCACTGGGAGCACAGGAGCAGCGCGTGTAGCTCCAAACCATTATGAAGCAGAATCCAGCTGGAGCTGGTCCTTCTCTGGATGCCTCAGGGTCCTCGCAGGGTTGGCCTCTGTCTACTGGAGCTTGCACAATCTCCAGATGTCTCAGGATGGGTAGAAAAATAAAGAGCAGGTGGAAAGAATTAGCGTGGTTGCCATTCAGGATAGATGTACTGTAGTATGAGGTAATTAAATTAATTATGCGTATGCCAGATTAAAGAGATGCGTCTTGAGTCTCCTTTTAAACTGGGAAACTGAGTAAATTGGGAACTTTTAAACTGTCTGAGCCCCGAACACTGTCAGGAAGGCTATTCCAAAGTTTTAGAGCTAAATATAAAAATGCCCTACCCCCTTTTGTAGATTTTGATATTCTGGGAACTAAAAGAAGTCTGGAGTTTTGTGATCTTAAGGAACGTGGTGGATTGTAACGTATCAGAAGACTGGCTAGATATGTGGGGGCTAAACCATTTAGAGCCATGTATGTAAGTAATGCAATTTTGTAATTAATTTTAAACTGAACAGGTAGCCAGTGCAGGGATGATAATATTGGGGTTATATGATCATATTTTCTTGGTCTAGTTAGAACCCTGGTGGCTGCATTTTGGACTAACTATAGTTTGTTTATTGAGGATGCAGGACAGCCACCCAGTAATGCATTACAGTAGTCCAGTCTGGAGAACATGAATGCATGAACCAGCTTTTCTGATTCAGATACAGATAAAATGTTACTAAATTTGGCAATATTTCTAAGGCGGAAGAAGGCTGTTTTTGTGATACTGGAAATATGATTTTCAAAGGATAAGTTACTGTCTAATATTACACCCAGGTCTTTCACTGTTGAGCTGGTGATAACAGTACATCCTTCTAAACACAAGCTGAATTGTGAGAGATGTTGTGTACTGGTTTTTGGGCCAATAAGTAATATCTCTGTCTTATCTGAATTTAGGTTAAGGAACTAATGCTTAGGAACTAATGTAGCCGGAACAAAAGTTACAGGACTGCTTTCCGCGGAATCCTTTCAAGCAGAGGATCTCCCTTTTAATTGGTTGCCGCTCAACCCTATCATAGCTTATTACCCTAAAGTTGAGCTGATTTCAACTCCCTTTGCCGCTCTTGCCGCCCTCACTGCGCCGCGCCGCTCATCGCCACTCTTCGCTGCTCCTCGCCGCTGGCTCACATTGAAAATGAATGACTTCCGGCTGCTTTGATGCTCTTGCCGCGTTCGGTGTGAACGCAGGGTAATGCCTTATTTTGTCACATGCACATTGTTTTTTTAGGGGGGAGGGATGGTACTAAGCTATAAAACCAATCAATCAATGAAACCACTGTAGGCATTTGCAGGTCAATACAGGTATTACAAATATGTTTTTGTAAAGTTTTTAAGTTTTCGTAGTAGAAGAAGCGAGTTGCTCGGTCTGTCCGCTGTGCTTCGGTAAGCTTTTCTGGCGCCAGGAGAGACTCAGTCAAACACACACAACCACAAACACGTTGTCTGTCAGAAAAGTCTCTGTTTATTAACAGCAAAAGATGGGGTATATATATATGTTTGACCAAACGCCTGTGCCATCAACATATGTTACTACAAAGAACATAAACTATTGTAAATGTCCTGTTGAGATCCTGAAGAATCAAAGGAGAGGAAGACAGAGAGGTGTCCGTCCAGAGAAGGATCACAAGATGTTGGCTCGAGTTAGGGGGAGAGGGGGAAGGAGACAGAGAGAAATAGAGAGACATAAAGATAGAATGGGAAGGTGAGCGTGGGAGCGTTCACACCTTTAGGAACAGATGCAAGAGGAGACAGGAAGATAGCAGCAGGAAAGATTCACCACGTTAATATCAGATCTATGAGGAAGAGAGCAAGAGAGTAGAAATAACTCCATTATATATAAAATAATTCTAACAGTTTTATTAGACAAAGAATGTTGTTGTGTGTGCAGGCAAAAAAAACAATGGGTATGAAAGCCTTTTAATATACTGTACAGTAATTATTCAATTTTTCTATTGACTTCATTTGACATTCAGAATTTGTTGTACTTGTATGCTAACACGTATATTGTCTTTACTGCTTTCTGGAAAAGAGAACAAGTCCCCTCAAAACACTAAAACACCAGTGAAGACCCGACTCGTAAGCGGTATATATTTTTATTGCAACACCATTAAACACTCTGTACATGTCTGTAGTGACTATCAGGCCACTTCAAAGAGGGCCTCTGGAAAAGGAAGAGACAGTTCACGACATCAGCAAATAAAGAAAGAAACGGTTACTCTTTCCCAACGCATTTGGAGCAGATCTGCAAAAATAACTTCTTTGCACAAGAGAAAAGCGTCTCACATCTCCACTCAAAACAGTGTAGAGCAGCACAAGTGCCTTGAATAAGGAAGTTTCACAACCTCCTGGCAGTTGCTGACCCTCCGGAATGCATTTCCTCTGGGCCCCAGAACAGAGAACATACAAAGCTATGTTAATCAGTTAAAGTATGCCACTAGGGCAGATATAAAATTATATATGTGTGTACACGTAGAATGTCTGATGTCTTTGTGTTGTGTTCAACATGTTTACTATAAACTTAAGGAGTGTAATCAACCTGTACAGTCCTTGCTATAGTTAAAGGTAAATATGGTTATGCAAGACATGGGATGTTTGGTATCAAATGAAAGCTCTGTATATTCAATGAACGTTGATGTGCATGAAATCTTAGTCATATGAACCAGGCTCATGTTAATACACTTTACCTAAATTGCTAAAACTCCACTGAGATGGCCTCCCACGTGACAGAGCAAACCACAGGTTAAATGTATGCACGAAAAAGACCCACAACCATCTCTGATTGGAACAAATGGCTGTGGGACAGACCTTCACGGTGAGATTAAAAACCTAAGGTCTGAGCAGTCTAGGCACGTTTTCTAAACGTCACGCCGTCTGAAGGAAGCAAGCGGACGCCTCTCCTGCTCCACTCTCAACCAATGCCTGAACTTTATCTTCTGATCTATGCCACCCAGCGATCGAAGACTCCACTCTCTTCGACACGCAAAGAAACTTCGTGCAACGAAGAAGCCTGCAGAAGAAGTCTCTTAGCGTTATCATCGGTAAACAGGCAACCAAAACGCCACCAATTGCTTTCCCGAAAGACATCACCTCAACCCAGCACACCGACCAA
Source organism: Clarias macrocephalus (assembly GCA_011419295.1). Taxonomy (NCBI): domain Eukaryota; kingdom Metazoa; phylum Chordata; class Actinopteri; order Siluriformes; family Clariidae; genus Clarias; species Clarias macrocephalus. The sequence continues at coordinate 17,109 of JAAGKR010001432.1, forward strand.
TCAGCAACACCGTGATTCCCTTCGCTGAAGGTGAACCAACGAGAACAACCGTCACGTAATGCAAGTAAAACAAACAAAGATTCATACCTTGGTGAGAGTGGTGCACGATTCATAACTACACGGTAAGATTACACCCAAGGCTCTGCTCTTGTGACCTTCTCAGTTCTAGTAAACCTAAACAGAACTCCATTAACTTTCACCCTCTAAACTGTTTGTTTGTGTGTGTGTGTGTGTGTGTGTGTGTGTGTGTGTGTGTGTGTGTGTGTGTGTGTGTTTGTGTGAGTGAATAATTAAAATAGCGTAGATTCATGTAACGTAGATTAGTTCAATAAATTCTTGGTTCTTTATAAAGAACTGTTGTCTTGGTCATGTATTTTAAAGTTTAAACATTTGCCCAGATCTTACGTTACCTTGCTCATAATTGCTAAATACTAGATTTTGTGTTATCATCTGTGGTCACGTGATAAGCAGAATTGGTAAGATACACTAAATTGTGCTAAACGTTGGACGGGTAGTCCATAAAGTGTACTCTATAAATTTAAATTCAATTCAATAACATTAACCTGAATCCTTAAAGATTCGATTCACCACTAATCCAGAGTTGAAACCCTACATTAAATGGTAGAGAATAAATGTGGGCATTGTTTGGCTTGAAAATTCATAAAACCAAGACATATTACTGTATCTTTGCTATTTAAGTGGAAATAGATTAGAGACAGAGAAACAGAGTTGTTTTTACTATCTATGGTACTGTACTACGGCATGACGGCGTGTGAATGAGTGAAATACGACGATAGTTGTGTTAAAAAATAACTGCAGTAGAAGTGAATATTTAATTCACTACAAAAGCGCTCAGAGAGAAGAGCAAGAATATTCCTTGTTCTGTCTCTTATCAGGCCTTCATAGATAAGTTATTTGTGCATGTCCCATATTTAACTCATCTATGTGATTAAATATCCCCGGTACTGAGCCTAGAGTAGCTAACTAAAGTCTCGATACCCCCTTGATTCACTGAAATTAGGGAACTTGACATGGTGCTCAGAGAGAGTGTCCAAATGCGTTGTTTGGGAGAAGTACTAAACTTGATTTAGTAAATTGTGTGGTTTAAAATCCACGTTGTGTCTTTGTAGGTCTTGTCTAACAAAGGGCTGGGATCCGCTGAGATCTCAGAAATGTTGTTGTTTAAGTGTAGTAACAACAAATTTCTTTGCCTCACTCTAACGAGTGGAGTCGAGGTCGTTCAGCTATAAAGAGCTAACTAGTATTTTTCGGGTTGTTCAATGTTAACTGCATTGCCGTTACTAACTACACATAACTGTGTTTAAACTATCATGCTCGTTTCAGCGGTACACGTCACCATAGCAACGACCGTGACCCGAAACCCGGAATCAAAGCCTAGCATAAGTTAAGTAGTTAAGGCAAACACATTTACATGGTAACCTATGTGCATGTAGCATCTATGCTATTAGCATTGAAGGCTAGTGGTTAGCACGTAACATCTTTCAGTTGTGAATGTACTGTTTGAAAGTTGTTAAAGTGACTTAACCTCTTTATATCCAACTCTAACTCAAACCTGTGGGTCCTTTCTTCTTTCTCTCTTCTGACCCACTCCGCATTGAGTTATGGATACTCATTGGGTTAATTAAAACTACTTTTAGAAAATTTTGATGACATCCTGAATGTTGATTATTTTCTAACTGTTTTATCTAAAACTTGAATTCAATTTCATAAATTTTTACAGTTTCTGCGTATATCGTACAGATACTGGTGGATTAACTTAACTGTAACTACTTATATGATTTTGATGATAAGCCTTATTCAAACTTGATCGTCAACTATCGTTAATACTTTGAAATTTTCAAATTTATTAAGTAATCAATTAGAGTTGGGTCCCTAATTCAATGTTTTTACCAGTTTTAGTGTTAATTAAAGCTCAATTATTGGCTATAATTTAAAATTGTTTGACTATAATTTGAAATTCGATTAAAAACATTTCCTCTCTCTATCCATTAGGTCTTTTTTTCTCACTCAGTTTTAACTAACTGAGCCCAAATCTCATAGGTTTCCCTTCGCTTGAGCCTGGTAGTTGATTGCGTTTTCCCTAGTGCTTGACTGGTGCAGTGACGGTTGCCCTCATGGTGAGTTACAGCGTGTGAGTCACCCAATCTGACGTAACCTGATGCTGGCTGGGGGTGTAACCGTATCATTTGGTCCTAGCATTGCACTGTGAGCACGCAGCAGGCATCAACAATCGTGCAACGGAGATGGAGTCAACAAAGCTAACTGGGTGAAGGCTTGGGCACACCACCTGTGGCTATTGATGGGTAGCCACAAGGTTTAGCCCATTTGCTCATCAGGCCAGTTAGTCGTTGATGTGCCTTCCCCAAACCTTGCACGGTTGTGCTAAAAGCCATAGGCTGTTTGAGAGGTTCACTGCAATACAAAAGATGGAGTGTTCGGTAAGACCTTACAGGAGTTCATCTAGTGTTCTCAGACGGTGGACCCTACCACTGAGCTCCAACTGAAGCAACCTAGCTCATCACCAAGCCTAGTGAATAAGCATATCATCCCATCCAGTTAGCGAAACCCCAAAGGGAATTAGGTCAGTAGTTTTCCCACTTAAACGCAAAACCAAGCACCAAGATATAGTGACCCAATAGCACCACCACTCTGTGAACCTTGATAAGTATCCTAACATTAGGAGAAAACCCAATACTCTCTTTTTATTCTTCTTCTCTGTCTCAGCTTTCGCTTCTGATTTGACTACTGCTACTGTTCTGTGTTGTACTTGTTAAAGTCACAAAGCAGAGAACTTTAGAAAAGTTCACGGTACCTTGGCTTTTCATGCCGGGATCCTACCAAGCCAAGGCTAAAGCAGGTCTACTAGGAAACTGTCCATTAAAATTCGAAAACGCGTCTAGAAGCGTTTCAATTTTTGTATGGTTGTCAACCCTAATGCTGAGTAAACCAATACCGTCATTGTTATTGCTTTTTGTCGCCCGGAGGAAATTTTAAATAACAATCACTGTCCTGGTCCTGAGAAATCCCCATTTCAAAACCCATTTATTTAGAAGCACCCTTCTAAATCAAACTTAATAAAAACAAAAGGGAGAGAAGAAATTTGGTATTGAACACTTTCTGACACCAGAAATGCAGATTCTGTTTGTTTTTGTTTCCTCAACTTAACATTAGCTCCAACCTTTCCTTACAAAAGGAGAACCTCCTCTTACAGGAAAGGGGGAGCGTACCATTACTACTCTATCTCTTGCTCTGTTGTTGTTCTGTATGTTGTTCTTCTTTTCTTCATCTGTTCTCTAGCTGTGCTAACTGTGTGTTCACTAGCTCTTCCCACAGAGACTCCCAGTTAATAGCATGCCCACCAGAGGACCACAATCACAGAGAACCACTCTCAGCAGTATCCCACACTTACACATCTGTTTGCTGTGTTGACATTGATTTCCATCTTGAAATGAGACCCGACGTCACTGACCAAGGTAGATTCTAATTGATCCGAGCAACATCCAGCCCTGAAGTGCACAGCTTCCTAGACTGGCAACCTGATCACACAAAGACTGACTACCATCTGCTCCAAGAAGCTCTCGTCAAAGAATTTGCTGAGCCTGAGTTCGAACAAGGCCTAGTGGCTGCTCTGGAAACGAGACAAGGTCGTCATGAACCTGTGCAAGCCTATTACAGCTGACTAAGACAAGCATACTTTGGCACTCGGAATGAAGCAGACATGGAAGAAGACCTGAACTTCAAGACTCTCTTCCTACGAAACGTCCATCCTGGAGTATGCCACCACCTCGGTATTCTTGCATGTCCACAAACAATGAATATGCAGCAGCTGCGAGACTTGGCACAGAAAGCCTACACAAAACAGAAGATGGCTAGCTATGGAGGGCGCCCAGTGTCAAGACAAATGCCAAGCCACCACCCAAAGAGTGGAATGCACCCTCGTCCAACAAAAAATGAGACTCCTATGCTGGTACCCGTCCTAAACAGCGGAACTGCCACTGGGATGAATTACGTGGACGACAGCCCTCATCCATACCTCATGAAAGTCAGTGGAAGAAATCATGGAATTGGCCAAAGTCAAAAGGGAAAAGCTCAGGGGAATCCAACAGAAACTCCCAAGGAAAAAAACAAACACACCCTGGATCAATCAGCCCAAGGAATTGACAAAGAACCTCGTCATGTCAGTGGTGTCAAAGGTATTAAATGCTTTTTATGTTGGCTTTTACAGGCTGCACTGATCATCTGCTGACGCCCTGCTGTAGCCAGCATTTCAAACGAGCAGTTATCAGGTTTGACACGTAGAGTTCTGATTATGATGGCCAGGGTTAGAAGCATGTTTGAAGAAGAAGATATTTTCTCATCCTCCAACAGCAGATCAGTCCACGTCCACCGACAGTCCAGTTGATATTCCTTTATTGATGCCAACCCCTCTGGAAATTCAAGGCAACTGTCACCAGTCGTCTGCAAATTGTACTTTAATTGACGAGTCTGCTGGAGACCATTCCACATCAGCCATAAGACTCGATGTTGATTTTGGCTTTCCACCAGTGGCCTCAAAACCCCTGACTGACCGGAACCTTAAAGTGCAGATTGATCCAAAAAATGTTACATGAGTGTGTTCAACAATTCACCTAGGACCTGCAAATCATCAACTGGCAACTGGTTTGATAAAATGATTTCCACAGTTCACCAGTTCTGGAACATTCAGTGTCTCCTCTGCCCAACAACTCACAATCAGTCAGCAGTTTTATCATTCTTTTAGAGATTCTCTGAAAAACCAAGAAACACTCACCATCACCATCCTGTACATTGGTCTCTCATACATGGGGTGATTCTAACTGATGTGATTTTAAATCACATGACCATTGAATTTGAGAAACAACTGTATCTGGATTCAGCAGGATCAGATGGCAGACCAAGGGCAGATTGATTGTTTAAAAGGTTAATTCCGCACAACGTTTATTAACACAAAATGTGTATTTTCCTTATTTAATATTAAGGAATAATCAGCAAACACAAGGTCTAATGTAAAATATGAAACTTAATGAAGCATATCCTCGTCCAGGTCGGTAAGGCTGGTCATTTAAGTCCATGCTTCTGAAATATTGCTGAATATTGATACTTGACAACATACACTTATCAGCCATAACATTAACACTGCAATATATGAACATTGATGATCAATTATCCCTCTGTACACTAAAGTAACTGAGATAAATTAAGTATGTCTTGTAACATAATGCAAAAACTAGATTTATTATTATTTTTTTAATCACATAAAAAAATCATGGGTTGTGTTTGGTGTGATAAAAAAATACAACAGATTTTGTGATAAGAAAAATCTCCTCCATGAGAGGAGAAAAATACATCTAGATACCTCATGTATGTGGATGTATACGAGAATCTTTGAAACTTTCTAGGAGTCCTCACAGCTAGCAGTGAGAGGTGCTGTCCTTCTTATCATAGCCGGGTGGGGGGATTGGCCATGGTGTGCCTTTGTCTCTTCGGCTTGAGAGTTTGAAGGAGAAGCAAGCTGCACACACTGCTCTTCTCAAAGAGCTATGCATTTGAGCGCAAGTTTGATGAGTGAAGACCGCAGGAAGAGTCAAGCCATGTGAATAGAAGAGCTAAGAGGGCGCATAACGTGGGCATTGTGGTAAGTTGACCTTCATGTTAGCTGACAATTATTACCTTAGTAATGCAGTAAATTATACCTTGCCAAGTTAGCCTAAGCACTTGGCTACACATCTACTTTTTGTTACTTGCATTGCTGTAGGTGTCCAGCTTATTTAACAGTTTGTAACGTCAGAATTATACGATGTTGTTTAAAAATGTATGTATTAAAGTTTTTAATTCAACATTACAGGAAGCTGTAAGGAGCCTCCATAATTCAGAAAAAAATCCCACATAAATACAATCCACAAACTGGGTAAGGATGTTGTTTCTTTACCTGTTTTGTATGGGGTTTTACATAGTCATTTTAATGACACTACTCTCTTTCCACACAGAAAAGTTTACTTCATGATCAGGCAGTGATGGCATATCTGCTGGAGGAATTAAAGATGACATTTGCAGATGCACACCCTGAGTGTATAAAGGGTGATCAGAAATTGTTATTGTATTTATTTTCATGTCCCTTTATTTTTGTCCCTCTAATAATTTTATTTGTTTCTGTCACTTATCTGATGTTTTATTTTTATTTTTTTTATCCAGCATGTTACAGGACTTACTATGAGACATTGCAGAGGAAATACTCTTTGTCTCGGCCAGGAAAGTCTCAGCTAAGAGACTCCATTAAGACAGGGGCTAAAAACCGACAAAGATGAGTAAGTGTACATCATCAGACATCTGTATGTCTGAGTACTCTAAGCCTGGTACATCTCAGAGTGTTTTTAGGGATTAACATATGGTGTGTTTTGCAGTTGCTGGAGTCCAGGTGTAAGGTTGTTCAAACAGATTCAGAGAGAGACCTATGGCAAACTGCAACGCTGGAGCTCATGTCTGATGAGGAGGATGCCATTGTGTGCCATGCCGTCAGCATGTAATATCTAATGGGACCGAGCTAGAAGGACATTTATTTTGTACATCTAACAAGCACTGGTGTATGTTTGTTTTACATATTTTGTTTTTTACCCCTTATTCCTACTTTGCTTTGTATATTTATTAGTGTTTGATTTTATTTTAATAAAAAAAATCTTATTGATTTTAATAAATTAATTCTATTGTAATTTTTTTAAATGATGTGGAGGATGTATAGTACTGTTGGGGGTGGGGGGTGGATAGGATGTATCTACATACCTGCCCAATAACCAATCAAGTCACTAAGTTATGAGGGCTTGGGTTGGGCTGAATAAAAATTAATTGGGTAATGTCCCAATAGAAGATTTTTTTTTTTAAACAACCAATCAAAGTAGAGATAAATAAACCAATAGGGAAGAGCAGAGTTGTACAAAGGTGTAAAATGCTAATGGGGCTTGAGGTGTGAAGGTCTCCTGACAAAATCCTTGAGTGGATTATTTGCCATGGCAACAAATGGCTGTACCATGGAAGGATTCCTCAGCTAGATACATATGATTTGGTATCAATCCGGAAGTATCCTAGCTTGGTGGAATTTGATGTATACGGTCAGTGGTACTTGTAGATACTTCCGAAAATCAATGGTGTATATGTGAGTTTCCTAGTACAGATACACCTCTTTTCATGCAGTGAATGGCACTCACTTTCACTTTGCAAGAGGCAGCATTTATTTAGGAAGTATATGTTTGTATTTTGTTGCATTTCTGTGGGATCAGCCATACTATACTCAGATCACAAATAATTATTCAATACTGGACACAAACAGCAAAAAAAGCATGATGATAACTATTATAAAAGATAAGCACTTCGCGTGGATTCACAGTGCGTGGAAGCACTTCGCGTGGAGTCATTTACTCTTATAATTCTTATTTTCTATATATATTTTTTTTTTTTAGTCCTTCAAAGCATACCGCACCATCTCAATGGGATTCATGTCAGGGATTACTGGGGGAATCTTTTCTCACCTTTCTTTCACGATAGGTATTTATTTAAATAAACAGAACTATACATTTTTGAGTTTGTTGAACTTGTTGCAAATCAAATAAATTGTTGCTGCAGTTGTTGGGAATCAAACTCGGGCCTCTCGCATGGCAGATGAAACACTATAGATTTTTTTTTAGTTTGTGGAACTTTAAGGTGACAGTTACTGTTACTTAAGTACTTACGATTACTTAAAATATCAAATTTATTCAGCTAACTTGAAAAGTGTAATTTCAAACTCAGAAATACCAAAATGTTCTGAATACTCAAAAAGGTCTATTAATTTGACCTAATTGCAATTATTTAAGTTAACAGTACTCAATGTGTTTAATTACTTTGAGCATTAGGGTTTACAGAGCATGTTACATGTTATTTTATTTACATGTGTGTATATATGTGTATATACTGATATATACAGTACAGACCAAAAGTTTGGACACACCTTCTCATTCAAAGAGTCTGAATTTGTATTATGGCAAGAAAAAAGCAGCTAAGTAAAGAAAAACGAGTGGCCATCATTACTTTAAGAAATGAAGGTCAGTCAGTCCGAAAAATTAGGAAAACTTTGAAAGTGTCCCCAAGTGCAGTCACAAAAACCTTCTAGCACTACAAAGAAACTGGCTCACATGCGGACCGTCCCAGGAAAGGAAGACCAAGAGTCACCTCTGATGCGGGGAGGATAAGTTCATCCGTGTCACCAGCCTCAGAAATTGCAGGTTAACAGCAGCTCAGACCAGAGACCAGGTCAATGCCACACAGAGTTCTAGCAGCAGACACATCTCTAGAACAACTGTTAAGAGGAGACTGTGTGAATCAGGCCTTCATGTAGAATATCTGCTAGGAAACCACAGGCAACAAGCAGAAGAGATTTGTTTGAGCTAAAGAACACAATAAAGAACACAATAAAGAAAACTCTTTGAATGAGAAGCTGTGTCCAAACTTTTGGTCTGTACTGTATATATGGCTGCGACAGATTTGAGAAAATAACCTCCACTTATATAGATGCAATTGGGGGATAGAATGTTACATATTATTAGACACACACAGAAATTAACACACGAATGATGACCACAGCCACACACACATGTATACATATACTGTATGTATGTTTAAATACATTCATCCATATATACAGTATATGCAAGATACTTTTCTTTTCCCATGTGAGTCAGTCCGCGTGTCATGCTCTTTAACCAATCAGATGTGACCTCACCATTTCAACCAATCATAACCCGCTAGGAGTGCAGCCTAAATCCTGTTTACATTAAATAAACCTGCTTCCGAGCAGGTTTAAGCTTACGAACCTGTTGCTATGACAGCAAGTGCGAGATGCACATCAAAGAACGAAACAATCCAAGATCAGGACAAATCCACAATAATCAAATCCAGCTAACTGAGTTAGCGAAGTACGAAGAACGGACCCAAGGTCAAAGACAGGCATGGTCTGGCAATGTACAAACAACAACGGTGAGGTGAGGGCAAAACTCAGAACCCTTATACAAATGTGGTCAAAAGCCAAACATCCAAAACACAACTGAAAGGATTGGAAATTTAGAAAGAAATGTATTGAATTATGTATGCTGGGAAATGGAGTTCTGGAACATTTCCCCTAATTCTCCCGCAGAATTAAACTTTGGTAGAAAAGTTGGATCTTGTGATTTGGAAAGTAATTTTTTTGTACTCTTTATTACATTAGGACAGTACTCCTGATGACAGACAGACCAGAGGGATGAAAGTGGGAGTTCCTATTGTGATTGAAGATGATGACTCCCCTACGACTTTGACCAGTGTCATAAACTTTGCTGTTGTTTTGGAGGAAGCTCCAGATCTGCAATCTGCTGTTGCTTAACAGTTTGGCCTTTCACCTGTTTCCCTTTGATTTTCAGTACCAAAAAAATCTTAAGTACACTTTTGAGGTGATTGAGAAGGTGTTCATGGAACTGGGCACTCACTTCTCTGCAAGGGTACGATCTATTAAGATTTAACTTCTGCTATGACTTTGCTTTTGTGAGCTGTTTGTGAGCTGTTTTCAGACTTCAAATGTTGAAGACTGAAAAGCCACAAATGTTGTGGCTTGCTGAATGAAAACTGCCCTGTGTTTATTATTGATGTTTATTATTATTATTATTATTATTATTATTATTATTATTATTACTACTACGTACTTTTCCCCTTGTTTTGTGCAGTTTATACTGTGATAGGCATTTTGCCATGTTTCAGCACTTTGAATACAAATTCAACATTACATGATTCCCTGGTTCTGAGAAGCTGCTCTCGAGCTGTTTTATTATTATTATTATTATTATTATTATTATTATTATTATTATTATTATTCTTTTCCTTGTTTTGTGAAGTTTAGACTGCAAATGCAAAATGCATTTTGCCATGTTTCTTTTAGTTTAATTTTATTTGAAAGTCAAGGAATGTGGCTGTAGTGTGTTACTTTTGGTTTAAAATAAAATTTGGAAGAAACTTTCAAGATTGCAGTTACAGCTTTTTTCATTATGTTGTATTAAATGTTAAAGAAAAAAAACCCTGCTTAAGTAAATTTAAACATGTATTTTAAATCTGGGATGTCAAAAAATGTGACAGGTTCACATTTATTAAATTAATAAGTCTTGGAAACTATCAAAACACTTTTAACTTAACAAAAGAATATAAGTTGGGAGACATGTGACTTTACTCAGTCAACTTGTTGACTTAACTCAAAATTTCAAGGCAACCTCCTGCACACCTTTTTTGAGTTAACTCCACTTTTAACCCAAGTTGTTGATTTAACTCAAAATTGCGAGGCAACTTGCTGCACAGATTTTTTGAGTTAAGTCAACAACTTGGGTTAAAACTTGCGTTAACTCAAAAAAGCTGTGCAGCAAGTTGCCTTGACATTTTGAGTTAAGTATTTTTTATTTATGTAGGCTGGATGAGCTTCAACTTCTAATGGTTCAGTTGGCTTCAGATGGGAAACGTGAAAGGAGGGTGATCTTCAGCAATGGAGGTCAAGGCAGTAAGAAACATTATTTTCTTTAATATCTTATATGGCCCAAAGTACTTGTGGTTGAGTTTCTTTTTGCACTGGAGATTGTAAATGTCTTTCATGGCTAGCTAGACTCGCTCTCCTATTTGATAATATGGGGTTTCACTGCAATGTTTATCAGTCTGCTCTATTTATCTAAGCCACTTGTTCCAGATGTTGATAAGTAGTTTCCTAAATTTGTTCGCTGCACTTGATCCACTCATCTACTGCTAGTGTGTTTGTAATGTTTGCATTCTACATGCCTGTTGGCTTGTGGGTGATATCCAGATATGAGACTGACATTCATGCACATTTTTTGTCCATGAAGCTAGACCTAACTCTGGAGATGAATTGTTTGCCCCTGTCACTCACTTTATCTCCTGGGATTCCAAAAACATGAGTAAATAATAGTTTGGCTGAGTCAAAGGCTGTGGATAATCCAGGTAAGGCAATTAGATTTATGGATTGATCTGCAAAAGTGGTCAATAATTACCATGATTTCTTCAGGTTTGATTCAGGAAGGTCTGTCACAAAATCTAATGCTGTATGGGACCATGGATGTTAGGGTGTGGGCAATGGCATGAGCTTGCTGGTAAGGCACCTTGGGGGACCTTGGCTTGGGCACACATTGTACTAAATGAGACAAACCGATGTATGTAACTAATCAAGTTGGTCCACCAAGAATTATTTCTGTGGAGGTGGTATGTTCGATAGGAACCAGGGTGACCAGAAGCTGGTGCTGTGTGGGGCCCATGTGATGAGTTAAGCTGGAAACAAATCTCCTGTTAGGACGGCATGCTTTTGTCGATTGTTTTGGTTGGGATCGTGTAATTTCTAAGTCTGTCCTTGCCTGTCCTTGCCCCCTAAATACTGCCCCTGTGAAGTAGGACTGGGGTATGGTAGTTATGGGTAGGCTAGGTTCTTTGGGTGGTGGCGCGGGGTCTGCTTTAGTATTTTTTTTTACTTGGATAAAAAGTTCTTATGATCTGTGAATATGGTAAATTAATATTTTGCTTCCTCCAGCCAATGTCTCCATTCTTCTAGGGCCAGCTTGATTGCTAACAACTCTGATTAATACAACACATACAGATGTGTGACGAGCAGTTTTCTAGTTTTGTCGCCGCACCTCACGGTAACGATATGCTGTTGCTGGCTTTTACCACTGAGTGGCGCTATATCACTATAGACCAACGTTTCAGACCTTAGTTCATTCTCTCAAGGATTAATGAGCCGCAGTTCCTTTAGAGCTGTACGTAGTAGCGGATAAAATCAAGTGTAACAGTGTACTTAAACTAATTCATAATCACAGTACTAAAATTACAGTACAAATATAAAATTACATTTTATTAGTATCAAATTTAAGCAAAGTAAATGTTAACACAGTGAGCCTTTAGATTTTATCATGTGTAATTAGAAAGCCTATGCGTAAACACTGTAAACCCTAACGCATTGAGTACTGTTAACCTAAATAATTGAATGAGTAATAATTTTGAGTACGTAAGTAACAGTAACTTAAGTAAAACTTCCACCAATGGGAAATCTATAAAGCACTCGTGGTGCAGTGGTAAGTGTTTCGCCTACCATGCGGAAAGCCCGGGTTCGATTCCCGTGCTGGATGGTTTGCCACACTTTTTTTTTTTATTGGGACAAGTTCAACAAACTCAAAAATTGATAGTTCGTGTTTACTTAAAATTGTAAACATCATTCATTAAAAAATTGATCTAACTGATTACCTCAAATATTTGGAGTTTTGCCAACTTAATCGGGTTTACAGTGGAGGGTTTTGGTCAACTTAAATTTTGTGTTCTTTAAGTTTGTAGTAGATAATACCGAAATAAATTAAATTAAATGACTATAAAATTAAAACATTGTCAGGACGTGCTACTGCGTAAGCAGATGTCGTTGTCATTCAGCCCGCTTGTGTTTTTGCGGTATTATGAGAATGAAATTCAGTACGCTGTTATGATCATCATAATTTTCTTTAATAAATAATGACACCCGTTGCGCTGTATCACCGCTGGCAAAACCTTATAAAAATACAATCACAGTACTAAAATTATAGTATATAGCCGTTTCTTATTTAAGCAAAGTAAATGTATACTTGTGTCACGTCGTGCGCCTGTGATGTGTGCGCCCAAATCAATATCGCTCCTCACTCACTCCGAAGCTCACAAGGTAGGTGGCCTAGGCACACACTGCAGGTGTGAGAAGAAGCGGGGCTGCCTAACTAGGCACAACTGGTGCGCTATCGGCGCCAATGATCCCGAGCTTCTCTCCACGCTATGAAATGCAGCGGGGAGTGTATCTCGGATTCTGTTGGGGAACCTGGACTTTAAAAAGCAGCGCGCAGTGGAGTTTACTAAGGAGAGTGGCACGCGAACGGGGTGATGTGACGCGCCCCAGAGACTTTAAAAAGGGGAATGCCGCCCTTTGATCTCCACGAGAGGACAGCGTACGAACAAGCCTTTATAAGACTACACTTTTATTTACACAATGACGAAAAACCCTTATGATTTTTTAAATAATAAAAGTAAACAGGGTGCGCTAACTTGAACGCTTCAGAAAATGAACCTAAACTCCGCATATACTTGCCTCACAGACGTGAAAAATATATGCTTATAAAAAGTTAAATGTCTGCTTTTATGTAAATAATAAATTTGTAAATTTTATGTATGTAGTGGTCTGCTTTCTATGTGTTTTGGTGTGTGTGTGTGGGGGGCGTCACCTTAGTGGTGTCAATAGGTCTTACATATTCATGAAAAGTCGTGGATTATTCAGTGAAACAGGATCTGCTGACAAAAGTTAGGCACATCAGTCAGTGAGTGTGGAAGAGATGGAAAGTTTCCTCATCGTAACATGCCTTGTACTGTTTTTAATCGCTCTATACACAACAAATGAAAATACTAACGGTCTATTTTTTGTTTATTTTCATTTTGTATTAAATTTTAATATTTTATTTTAAAAATACCAAAGAAAATTGTGTATAGAGTGATTAAAACAATACAATTCATGTTATGATAAGGAAAATCTCAATGTCTTCCATTCCAGGGATTAAAAACGGTAACAATGTCAATTTTAGAATCTGGAATCCAGAAGATGAAATTTAAAAAGAGACCTGAAGCATTGCAGGTCTTCAGAAGAGCCTCAGATACAAGAGGGTCTTAAAGTGGGGAGGGGTGTATTTCAGTTTCTCTGAATGTATAGGTGAGAACTGCTGACTCACACCTGGGGAGGGGTACATTATTTGCATTTGAATGTTGTCTGACATTGTAAACCCTAATGCTCAATGTAATTAAACCCACTGAGTACTGTTAACTTAAATAATTGAATGAGTAATAATTTTGAGTATTCAGAACTTTTTGATATTTATGAGTTTGTAGAACTGTCACTTTCCAAGTTAGCTGAACAATTTCAACAAACTCAAAAATTGATAGCTCTGTTTACTTAAAATTGGAAACATCATTACTTAAAAATTATAACATAACTGATTACCTCAAATATTTTGAGTTTTGCCAACTTAATTGGGTTTACAGGGCAACAGACCCTGAGCTACACTCCCCACCGTATTTTAAAGCATGTGGAGAAGCCAGGGATCGTTAGCTGCGATAGCTCACCAGCCGTGCCTAATTCCGCGGCCCACTTCTGATGCATCTATGTCATCTACCTGTCCGATGAAGCTAAAGCCTCTTATGACGCGATGGTAAGATTTGGCAAAGCCTAGAAATCTTTTCAAGTCTTTGACTATTTTTGGTGAGGGCCAGGTTGTGACAGTAGAGACCTTACTCTGATCCATAAAAATCCCTTCTGAACTGATAATGTATCCCAGGAAAGAGATTTGGCACATGTGAAATTCACACTTTTCAAGGATTCACATATAGCTGATCATATATTAGCCTTCTGAGTACTTTCTGCACCTAAAGTACATGAGCTTCAAAAGAAGGGGAGTAGATGAGAATGTCATCAATATAGGCAATGACAAACTTGCCCAGAATATATTGTAAAACAGCATTAATAACCCTTAGGGGTCTGCAGGGTTTTGGGGGCCCTAAAGAAGTTCTGACATGTCCTGACATTTGTTTATTTTTCATTTATTTTAGCTACCATGAGCTAAAGTTTTTGTGTTAAATTTGGTTCAGTTTTTGGTTAGCTTATGACTGCTATCCATAATAGCAGTCATAAGCTAACCAAAAACTGAACCAAATAGGTGCTGTAAGCTAAAGCTATCCAAAACAGGGTGAACTATATTAGAATGTTTACCACAGCTGATATTCATCATGTGTAATCTACATATGGCACTAACATGGGGAGCTAAAATGTTTCTGCAAAGCTGTATAAGTCAGTGTGTTAGCATGATTTTGGATTTGAAAAACATTGTTACCTGTGACATTGAAAGACAATGTTTCATTTAAGCTTGCTAGCCAAAACAAGGAAAATTTAAATAACATCAGTTTTATATTATCAGAATAAAGATTATAAGACTTAATAACTTACCCATAGTAACAGCTTGCTGGATTTTGTGTCAGAGCCTAAGAGTTGTTTTGAAGTAAACCTAAACTAAACTTGTATTGACCACCAACACAAGGGTGACTATTTGAGGATAATAGATAAGGGTAATATGAGGGTAAATGAAGAATGTGTAAGGGAGATATCAGTGAGTGTGCTAACTACCGACCAATCCACTCACTCTACCACTCTATGATTTTCGAACGAAATCATCAACTGCCACCTTCCTATCATAGTTACATCACGCCCAACCAATGCGGCTTTGTCAAGGAAAGTGAGAAAATATATGCCATCCATGCTGACAGGATTCTTATGAAGAGGCATCAGGAGAAGCACAAGCCAATTCACATAGCCTTCCTGAATATGAAGAAGGAGATTGACTGGGCCCCCATGAGCTGATATGGCATACACTTCGTACTGCACTGCATCCCTGAAGTGTACGTTCATTAAACACAGCTCCTCTACTGTAACTCAACTTGTGCGATGCTCCGCTGGAATCTCACCTGTCTTCCCCAACCCGGTTGGTGTCCAATTGGGGTCGGCTCCATGCATGGACAAGGTGATGGTGAATATTTAAGTGCCACAACAGTGGATGTTTCTATATGCCAATGATAGCTTTCTGACCAAGAATAAACACCAAAGTCTGAAAGAGCAAATACAGTGGTAGAATGCCTGACTAGCGAAGAATGGGCAGAGGCTAAATATCATGAAGATAAATTACATGAAGACCACAGATGAATGGAAGAACCATCTTCTTAGTTGACGACTAAGAACTAAACAAAGTTCTCTGGCTTGTGCCACTGTTGACACCCTTCCTAACATGAAGTGGAGGCACTTGATGCAAGATACCCAACCATCTCTGGCCAAGATATCCAAGTGCGTTGTGCGCCCATTCGCCCTCTATGGATCCAAACGCTGATTTGTTTATCGAACACAAGCTTGGACACACATAATGCTGATAATGATCCTCACAGATCAACCACTCTGCTGAACGCATATGAGTCATCTATGAGCCTGCTCGCACTTATTCAGCACATGCCGGCTTCATACATCACACGTTCATCACAGAGCTCATTTCACACAGGCCAGCTCTTCACTTCTGCATTTTCAAGAAGCACATTCAAAACATCGATCTCCACCCCTGCACTCTTGTCATGGAGCTCATTCAACACTGGCTGGCTCCTTTGCTTCTGAATTCTCCCTGTGGAGCTCATGCTACACCTTTACCAAAAGTCTGACAAAATCTCCACACAATCTGCCATGTCTATTCCAGCAGAAGATGACTGGCTGAGAGGTGCATTAGTGATTCAGGGGGCTGTTCTGGGTACTCAGCAGCAGGAGATCCAGCAAATCACAGACACCCTTCAAACCATCATGGAGTCCTTGACTTTACTTACTGCTTAAATAAAGAAAATACAGCCTGCTCCAGCTACCACTCTTTAGTCTCCTCCTCCCACACAATTGTGACTGTTCCCCGATTAGTGATAAAAAGAGAATAAATTCGTTAAAATCGCTCAAAATAATTTAATAACCATAAAGCTAGAAAAAGGTCAAATATCTAATATCTAAAAGTTTGGGCTTCTCAACATTAGATCCCTAAAGCACTTATTGTTAATGAAATTATCTCAGATTATTGCTTTGACACAATCTCCCTTACTGAAACATTGCTTAGACCAAATGGATATATTGGTCTGGATGAATCTACTCTGTCAGGATATTTCTATAAGCACGAGCCCCATCAAACTGGTCGTGGTGGTGGTGTTGCAGATATCAACAACAATTTACTCACTGTTACTCATAAAACAAGACCCAGGTTTCACTCATTTAAAGTGCTTATCATTAATGTTGCACTCACTTAAAATACATAATAAACCCTGCTATATATTGCCCTGGCCACCATGTACAGATCCTCAGGGCCCTATTTTGATTTTCTTAAAGAGTTTGGACATCTGCTGTGATTAACCCTGACAAAGTGATCATAGTAGGAGACTTTAACATTCATGTAGATGATGCTAACGGCGCTTTAGAAATTGCATTTATGGATTTGCTAAATTCCTTTGTGGTTAAGCAAAATATAAATGGACCATATCACCCCTTTAATCATATGCTAGATTTAATTATATCCCAAAGTTTAGATGTCACTAATATAGAGATTCTACTTAAAAGTGGTTATATCACAGATCATCACCTCTTAAGCTAATCTGAGTAGATAGATATTATCGATTTGGTAGAAATATTAATCCGACTACCAAAGACAGATTCACAAGTAATCTGCCGGATCTGTCACAATTTCTTACTAGACCCCTAAATGCAGATGATCTAGATGAAGTGACTAACAACGTGTGCACTATTTTCACCAGTACATTAGAACCTGTTGCCTCCATCTGATTTAAAGAAGGTCAGAGATAAAACACCTACACCATGGTACAGTATTCATACTCGCGCCCTAAAGCAACCCGTAACCTTGAGTATCAAGAATCAAGTATGCACCATCTTGCAAGAAAACAATATCCTCGAATCCCTTTCAGTCAGGTTTTAGGCCCGATCACAGTACAGAAATTGCACGAGTTAAAACTGCAAATGACTTGTTTTTAGCTTCAAACCAAGGCTGCATGTCAATACTCAACTTACTTGATCTTAGTGCTACAGTCGACACTATAGATCATAATATTCTCATAGATCGCTTACAAAATCACATAGGTATTCAGTGACAGGCATTAAAATGGTTTAGATCCTACCTGTCTGATCGATACCATTTTGTAGATCTAAGTGGAGAACTGTCCGGTGTATTGCCAGTGAAATATGGGGTCCCACAAGAGTCAGTTTAAGGACCGCTGCTGTTCTCCATATACATGCTTCCTTTGGGTAACATCATTAGAAGACGTAGAATTAGTTTAAATTATGCTGATGATACCTAGTTATACCTCAACAAAACCAGAAGAAATACCCAAGTTGTCTAGAATAATTCAGAGTGTCAAAGATGTAAAACATTGGATGACCGATAATTTCCTTTTACTAAATTCAGACAAGATAGAGATATTACTTATTGGCCCAAAAACCAGTACACAACAGCTTCTCAATTCAACTTGCGTTTTAGAAGGAGCTATTACTACCAGCTCGACAGATCTGGGCGTAATATTAGACAGTAACTTGTCCTTTGAAAATCATATTTCTTGTATTACAAAAACAGCTAGATATACAGATATCTGTATCTGATGCAGAAAAGCTAGTTCATGCATTCATGACCTCCAGACTGGACTATTGTAATGCATTACTAGGTGGTTGTCCTGCATCCTCATTAAACAAGCTACAGTTAGTCCAAAATGCAGCCGCCAGGGTTCTCACCAGATCAAGAAAATAAGCCAGGGTTCTCACCAGATCAAGAAAATATGATCATATATCCCCAATATTATCATCCCTGCACTGGCTATCTATACAATTTAGAATTAATTACAAACTAGCATTACTTGCGTACAAGGCTCTAAATGGTTTAGCTCCCTCATATCTAGCCAGTCTTCTGACACATTACAATCCACCACGCTCCTTAAGATCACAAAACTCCGGACTTCTGGTAGTTCCCAGAATATCAAAATCTACAAAATGGGGTAGAGCATTTTCATACTTAGCACCGGCAAAGGCTTCGAAGAGGAGAGATGTGGATGTACAACGCTGTTTCAGAGAGAGAGTTTGTTTGCTGCAACCACTGGATTACTTTTCCCGGGTGGATTAATCTTTCGTGAACTAATTCAATACCCCCCTCGTTCCGTTTTCTCGTGCTCCCGGACTGAACACCTTTACCGGTGAGACCAATCCATCTCTCCCAGCCTATATCACACACACACACACACACACACACACACACACACACACACACACACACACACACACAATAAATACACGGACTTTGAATATTCATACATACACGCACACACTCATTTTTTATATTTGTATACATTTTGTATATATTGTTTTTTTGGTGCACCTGGTTTGTTTGTTTGTTGGCTTCTTCACTTATTACACTTTGGTTTGTTTTTGACTTGTTGTGTCTCCAGAAGTAAGTATTATTAGCCCATATTTAGATTTGCGACCCCGTAGCATTGTAATTAGGTTGGTTTTAAGAGCAGAGTGTTACAGTGTAATTCATCATATAACCTCATACTCTAGTACATCTATCCTGAATGGCAACCACGCTAATTCGTTTCACCTGCTCTTTATTTTTCTACCCATCCTGAGGCATCTGGAGATTGTTCCAGCTTCAGTAGACAGAGGCCACCCCTGCGAGGATCCTGAGGCATCCAGAGAAGGACCTGCTCCAGCTAAATTCTGATTCATGTTGGTTTGGAGCTACACATGCTGCTCCTGAGCTCCCAGTGATCCAGACCCCATCTGCCCTCTGCACCTGCTGACTCATCCCTGTGCTGAACTGGACTGCATGTTAATTTAAACTTCTGTCATATTGAACCTCCAGCTGCATAATACACATTATGTTATATAATCCCTGCTATTCCAAATGAGGATGGGTTCCCTGTTGAGTCTCTTTCCTCTCAAGGTTTGTTCCTATTTCCATCTCAGAGATTTCCTTGCTACTGTCACCGTCACCCTTGGTATGCTTATCAGGGACAATCTCATTATTATCTAGAAATATTTTTCCCACTCATACACACCCATAAATTTTCTTTTCATTTTATGAAGCTGCTTTGAGACAATGACCATTGGTAAAAGCTCTATATAAATATAGAGACCTGCCAGACCTGACCGGTGCATGGTCGCCTAAATCATTAGCCTCCTTCCCTGAAACCCCACCTGAACCTATGCAGGTAGACCACAGGCATATTTTACCAAATATACGTCAGCGTCAATTGGACAGCGGCATCTGCTTAGTCCCAGATCATCAATCATGCTTTTCTGTAATCCTGGTCCCTACAACACTTGTCACTAGTGGACTTCATCGCAGACTAAAATCTAATCTCCTCATCCATAGTATCCAAGCTCACCATTCCGTTCATACCTCTGAGTGTTCCATTCAATGTCCAGGCTCTTGATGGCAGCAAGCTCACCCAAATGGTTGGGTCACTCAAATGGGAGCTTCAATATTTCCTGGACTTCGCCGACTACTACAGCATAGTAGTGGCTTTGCTTATATCTCTCACATCTACCAAAACCCCGTTCCAGTGGAAGCTGAGCAGAGAAAGCTTTCGAGGAGCTCAAGCATCGGTTCTTCAAGAGCTCCACGTGGACATTGTCTCAGAGAGAGGTCCCCAGTTCTTACCATCATTTTGGAAACCCTTTTGTGGTCTTTTCCTGTTCCTTTTTGTGGACTCCATCCCCAAAGTAATGAAGAAACTGAGCACAAATGTGAGAAGTCACTGAGATATACAGTCTTAAGCAAAAGTTTAGACAGCCCTTGATAGATAACAGATTTTGATGATTTTTTTATTGAAAAGATGATTTTTTTATTGAAAAGATGTCTCTCTTGGAAATGGAAAAAATGTACAATATGTTTAGCAAACATTTATGCATAGTTAATTCTTATGCCATAAATTGATTAAAAAAAATAAAAACTATAAAAAAAATACATTATTATAGAACTGTGCAAAAGTTTGGGCACCCTATGAGTTTCAGAGTCTCAGATTCTTTTTACAAGGTTTCAGACCTTAATCAGCTCATTAGATCTGGATGCATGGCAATCACTATATACAATATACAAATACTTTGACTCTTCAAATTTTGTGCACACACTTGCGGAAACTCAACAACCATGGGTTCCTCTAAGCAGCTGTGTAAGCATGCCGGAGAAGGCTACAAGAAGATAGCAAAGCATTGTCAGCTTTCAGTTTCGACAGTGTTAAATGTAATTAAGCGATGGCAGTTCGGGGGAACTGTGGAGGTCAAGTTGAGATCTGGAAGACCAACAAAACTCTAGGAGAGAACTGCTCATATGCTGATCAGAAAGACAAATCAAAACAGTCCCCTGATTTAAGCATCATTGAAAATTTGTAGGTAGATTTTAAAAGAGCTTTGCATGCAAGATGACTAAAGAATATTACAAAACTTTTACAAGGATGAATTGGAGAAAATCCCAAGTACAAGAAGTGAAAGACTTAACTGTCTAGCTAATATCTTTAGAGGGACTGTGTTAACATCTTTTCAGTTAAAAAATCACCAAAATCTGTTACTTATCAAGGAGTGTCTGTCTCCTGCACAGTTTCAGCCTTACATCATTACTATAAACCACAAGGTATTATTTGCTACTTTCCACCTGTACTTGGATCCATCATTCTTGGTCTTATCTTGGCATCCAGGAGGAAGAAACTACAGTCCACTCTGCCAAAAGTCTCCACATGATCCGCCATGTCTGTCTCCTGCACAGTTTCAGCCTTACATCATTACTATAAACCACAAGGTATTATTTGCTACTTTCCACCTGTACTTGGATCCATCATTCTTGGTCTTATCTTGGCATCGGAATGCTTGTGACAACTTTTTAATCGCACTGTAAATCTAGATGGCCTTTCTGTTCCATCAAGTGCAACAGTAAAAGACTTTGGTGTGATTATAGATGCCAGTCTTTCATTTGAAACACGTGTAGATGTTGGGATGAACAGGCCCCCATAGAGAGCAATCAAGCATAACCCTTCTGCCCGATAATCTCATCTGATTTGTGACACAAAACAGCATCTCTAACATGAAGAAGTGGGAAACAACCAAGTTTGGGAAAGGATGTCTGCCGCATCTGGAGCCATAAAAGTCCAGTTGATATGACTACAACGGTGTAAATTGGCAATCCATAAATAAAGGAGACAGTTTTATACTTTTGAGTAGGGAAAAAAAAACCCTCCCGAACTCAGACCACTGGCATTCTTGTTGACCGACAGAGCACATGCCTTTCAATGAACAAAGAGGCATATGGTAGAGACACTATTTTAAACAATCTTTAAATTCAATTCAATTCAATTTTATTTCTATAGCGCTTTTAACAATGGTCATTGTCTCAAAGCAGCTTCACAGAAATGAATAAAAAACTAAAATAAAAAGACAATTTATGGAAGGGTATATGTGTAAGAAAAATGTGTCTAGATAATAAGATTGTCCCTGATGAGCAAGCTAAGGGTGATGGCGACAGTGGCAAGGAAAAACTCCCTGAGATGGCAAGAGGAAGAAACCTTGAGAGGAACCAGACTCAACAGGGAACCCATCCTCATTTGGGTGATAAAAGATAACAGAAATTGTATAACATCATGTGTGTTATGCAGCTGAAAGTTCGATATAACAGAAGTTCTTTAAATTAACATGAAGTCCAGTTCAGCACAGGGATGAGTCAGCAGGTGCAGAGGGCAGATGGGGTCTGGATCACTGGGAGCTCAGGAGCAGCATGTGTAGATCCAAACCAACATGAAGCAGAATCCAGCTGGTGCAGTTCCTTCTTTTAATGCCTCAGGATCTTTGCAGGGTTGTCCTCTGTCTACTGAAGCTGGAACAATCTCCAGATGCCTCGGGATGGGTAGAAAAAAATAGTAGGTGAAAAGAATTAGCGTAGTTGCCATTCAGGATAGATGTACTGGAGTATGAGGTAAAGAAATTAATTATGTGTATGCCAGATTAAAGAGATGTGTCTTGAATTTACTTTTAAATTGGGAAACTGTGTCTGAGCCCCAAACACTGTCAGGAAGGCTATTCCAAAGTTTTGCAGCTAAATATGAAAATGCCCTACCTCCTTTTGTAGATTTTGATATTCTGGGAACAACCAGAAGTCCGGAGTTTTGTGATCTTAAGGAGTGTGGTGGATTGTAACGTATCAGAAGACTGGCTAGATATGTGAGAGCTAAACCATTTAGAGCCTTGTACGCAAGTAATGCTATTTTGTAATTAATTCTAAACTGAACAGGTAGCCAGTGCAGGGATGATAATATTGGGGTTATATGATCATATTTTCTGCACTCTAAAAACTAACTCGGAGGACCTTTTACCGCTACTTGATATAATAAATTGATGCAAGTTAAAAATACTAATTAATTGATTTAGATGAACCTTCTAAGTTGTGAACAAATAATAATGTTGGTAATTAAATCAACTTAATTTTGCATGTAATTTAAACTCAAATTTAATTGTTAATGGGTTGAAAACAAAATTTAAGTTGTCTTAACTTAAAAAACTTGTCATGATAACTTGATTTTAAAGTTTCCTCCTACCCACAGAACATGTCTTGACATGTTCCAGTGGTAAGATCGTGTGTTAGCAGACTTATACGCCAACCAAACTCGATATAACAAATATTTCATGCTGAGTAACATTTACTTTATATCTAATAGTTCTACTAAAGTAATGAATTTGCACTAACTATAACCTATGTTATAATGTTTTTTTTTTTTTTTTTTGCTTTACAAGGACAATGACGGGTTTGAGGCCAGCCTTGAATGACAAGTAATGAAAATTGCTATCACTAGTGACCGTTCTACCCCGGCATTTGACCACTGGATAGCTATTGTGGTGGAGGGAACAAAAGTTCTGGTGGGAAAGTATATCGCAAGGTGCTGTGCTTTGCTGATGCATAATATTTGTGGTCAACCTGAGCTACTGCAAGTGCAAGTGCAAGTGCAAGTGAGCTTAGTCTTTTGGAATGTTCCATGACATGCTACTTGGCTTTTGACTGTTACATTTATGGAGATTTGCCTAACTTTGCTGTGATGGCATAATTTATTATGCTTACTTATGCCTAATGAGGACCAGTTGAAATTTGAAAGTTTTTTATTTGCCTTTTCTTTTTGCAAGATTTAAATATAATTTGTTCACATTCAACTGCAATTGAAAAAAAAAGTTGATTGCACAGAAATAATGGTTGAACTAATGTATTTTTTTCAATCTATTACATTAACCAAAAACAAAAAAAAACCCTACAAAAAAAGAAACCTGAAAAAAATTTATTCGAAGCCACTTAATTTTTTTAATTGTTGCTATTTGAAATTTTGTATACATTATTATAGTAATTAACTAGACAACATATACAATTGCTTTAAAATAATATGGTAAAGCCATTTGGAGCAACATAATTTTTATGAGTTATCAACTTAAAAACATGTCCTTTTTCTAACAGTTAATAAGTAAGAGGAAATTAAAATAATCTTTGACTGAAGTGGAAAAGCTAATTCCCCCAACGCAATCTAGCTTGTTAGTTCAATATAATTTCAAATGAAGTTGTCGTAACTCAAAAAGACTAATGCAAAATGTTGCATTAATTTTTTTTGTTGAGTCTAAACATTTCTTTTTAGAGTGTGGATCTAGTGAGAACCCTGGCGGCTGCATTTTGGACTAACTGTAGCTTGTTAATTGAGGATGCAGGACAGCCACCCAGTAATGCATTACAGTAGTCCAGTCTGGAGGACATGAATGCATGAACCAGCTGTTCTGCATCAGATGCAGATAAAATGTTCCTAAGCTTGGCAATATTTCTAGCGTGGAAAAAGGCTTTTTTGTGATATTGAAGATATGATTTTCAAAGGATAAGTTACTGTCTAATATTACACCCAAGTCTTTCACAGTCGAGCTGGTGGTAACAGTACATCCTTCTAAATGCAAGGTGAATTGTGAGAGCTGGTGTGTAATGGTTTTTGGGCCAATAATTAATATCTCGGTCTTATCTGAATTTAGTAAAAGAAAATTATCGGTCATCCAATCTTTTATATCTTGAATACAGTTAGTCTAGACAATTTGGGTATTTCGTCTGGTTTTGTCAAGATGTATAACTGGGTATCATCAGCATAACAATGGAAACTAATCCCATGTCTTCTAATGATGTTACCCAAGGGAAGCATGTATATTGAGAAAAGCAGAGGTCCTAAAACTGACACTTGTGGCACCCCATATTTCATTGGCATTACACCAGACTGTTCTCCATTCAGATCTACAAAATGGAATCGATCAGACAGGTAGGATCTAAACCATTTTAACGCATGTCCCTGAATACCATTGTGATTTTGTAAGCGATCTATGTTATGATCTATAGTGTCGAATGCAGCACTAAGATCAAGTAAGATGAGTATTGAGATGCAGCCTTGGCCTGAAGCTAAAAACAAGTCATTTGCAATTTTAACTAGTGCAGTTTCTGTACTATGATGGGGCCTGAAACCTGACTGAAATTCTTTGAGGATATTGTTTTCCTGCAAGAATGTGCATAATCTAATACCTTTGATATAAAAAGAAGGTTTGAAATTGGTCTGTAATTTGTTATATCATTTGGGTCTAAATGAGATTTTTTAAGAAAAGGCTTAGGGACGTAACCTAGATATAATGAAGAGTTGATAATGTTTAGAAGGGGCGCTCCAGCTATATTTATCACTTCTTTTAAAAATTTGGTTGGGATTGGATCCAGCAAGCATGTTGTTGATTTAGCCGAGGTGAAACGTTTATATAGCTCTTCCTGTCCTACACCTGTAAAGCACTGAAAATCTAATTGTGAAACTTTAGACTGGACTGGATCATGAGATGCTGTTAGAGGGTGAATTTCCATTATTTTCTTCGTGATACTATCAATTTTTTCATTGAAGAAGATCATGAAGTCTTCACTTCTAAACTGTGATGGGATACTCCCTGCAGGCAACTTAGATTTTGTTAGGCTAACCACTGTACTAAATAGGAATCTCGGATTGATCTAGTTTCTTGCTATCAGTTGGCTCAGATGCTCGGCCCTAGCCGCTTTTAAAGCCTGTCTATAGCTGCACATACTGTCTTTATACGCGATTCTAAAAACTTCTAATTTAGTTTTTCTCCATTTTTGCTCGAGGTTACGGGTTGGTCTCTTTGTACTATAGTCATACTCGCGTCCTAATGGTGCAAGTGTTTTATCTCTGACTTTTTTTAATCTGGGAGCAACAGTGTCTAATGTACTGGTAAAAATAGTGCCCGTGCTGCTAATCACTTCATCTAGATTGTCTGCACTGATAATTATATTGTCTGCATCTCTACTCATCTGATAAGAAATTGAGACAGATCCGGCAGATTACTTGTGAATCTGTCTTTAGTAGTCGGATTAATATTTCTACCGAATTGATAACGTGGGGAGGCACAGCTAAGCTGTTCTACAGGTAGAGTATATACTAAGAGATGATGATCTGTGATATCATCACTTTGAGGTAGAATGTCTATATTAGAGACATCTTTACTATGGGATATAATTAAATCTAGCATATGATTAAAGCGGTGAGTTGGTCTATTTATATTTTGTTTAACCAAAGGAATTTAGCAAATCCATAAATGCGAGTGCTAAAGCGTCGTTAGTATCGTCTACATGAATGTTAAAGTCTCCTACTATACACGGTGACAAGAACAAAATGTAGCAAGGGTTTATTATGTATTTCACTGAGTGCAATAAGCATGTGATAAGCACTTCAAATGAGTTAAACCTGAACCTTGTTTTATGAGAACATCACTGTAGATAGTTGCGACATCTCCACCACGACCAGTTTGACGGGGCTTGTGCATATAGAAATATCCTGATGGAGTAGACTCATTTAAACCAATATATTCATTTGGTCTGAACCAGGTTTCAGTAAGCCAGAGTGCATCAAGACAGTAATCTGGGATAATTTCATTAACGATCAGATCCCTTGCGCCTAAAGCACTGATGTTGAGAAGCCCAAACTTTAGAGGTATATTTTGACTACTTATTTGGCCTTATTTGGGAACAGACACAATTTCTATAGGATGAGCAATGTGTGCGCATCTGTCAGTATGGTGAGTTGTAATGTGGCTATTATGACTGCAGTCTAAGGTATGACTTACCGCCAGTCAGATGGTTCGTAGTGTCCTGGAGATGTTGTCTGAGAGAACTGCTGCTCCAGCTCTGCTAGGGTGCAGGCCATCGGTGTGGTAAAGCCTAGGACACTCCCAGAAAATATTCCAGTTATCAACAAAGAGTAATTCCTGTTGTTGACACCAAGATTGTAACCATTCATTAAAAGCAAACAATCTACTGAACCTCTCGATTCCTCATTGAAATGTGGGAAGTAGTCCAGATACGATGATCCTTGTTATGGGTGATGTGCTGCGGACCTTCTTAACCAGGCTCCTGATGTCCTTCTCCAGGATCTCCGTCTGCCTCAGCTGGGTGTCGTTCATGCCAGCATGAAGGACCACAGCTCCAAAATTCTCCGTCAGGGCCGCAGGCACCTGTGCTGCACCATCAAGAACACAACCACCAGGTAAACAGCGAGTGCGCACCTTACCTTTAGCCATGGTAGCACGGACGTGCTGGCCGATGGAGTCTCCGATGACCAGCGCATCGTGTACAGTCTCACGAAGAGGAGCGAAGCAGTTTCAGGTTGGGATCTCGAAGACGGGTGGTGGCGGAGGGGGAGAGGTCATGGCCCAGGGCCTAGCGCACGTTTTCCGCTGCTGCTGTATCCAGGCTTCGTGGTATCCCGGCGCCGGTGTGAAGGAAACCTGGGCGGGCTGCGCCCATGGTGCGTTGGACCTGGTCAGAGAAGCACGCGGAGTAGAGGTTGTGGAAGGATGTTTGTCATGCTGAAAATTTACCTGGGACAGGTGAGCGTCGGTCCGTGACGATTCCAGCGTGGCTTTCCGCTGTCGTAGCTGGGCCAACTTCACCTGTAGGTCGTGGATCTGCTTCTCCAAGGCCTCCATCTCCAAATCCGCCAAGTGAAGCTCCAATGTATCCTCACCTGCACTCAGAGGCAAACACATGACCGACATGGTGTTTTAAAAACGGAGATAATCGATGTGAAAAAGCGTAGGCAAACTTGTGATAGCTGGCTAGACGCGGGTGCGTGGCAAAACTATTAAAACTTAGCGATATAACAGGAGTTTCGAGTGAATATATTATAAATACTTATCTGTAATATGTTCACTCTTCGTAAGAAGACAAAAAGTTAGAACATCAATCTGGATTAAGCTGGAAAATTGGTCAGTCTGCCGGAGCTTGGAAAAAAGCAGCGTCTCTCCTCGTCTAATGGATCTTGAACACTTTTTATTGTTTGCACAACTATGTGTTTGGATTAATGAAATGTGTGGGGCGTGCTGATTGTAAAGCCCAATAGGCTTTAAAGTGTGCTAGTAAGGCAAAATTCTATATACATATATTCAATTAGTATGTTTTATGTCTGTCTGTTATATTTGATTATTTTGCATAATCCAAAAATTAGCTTTTACAAACCCCTTTTTCTTAGATGAAGGTATAAGTGAGTGTGTAAGATTCAGGATGTCTGATATCAATTGGAAGCTTGCTATATTCAAAGAACAGTAGTGTACACATAAAATTGGTAGCATGGACAAAGCTCATGCAAAATTACATTATAAAAGGTTTTAAAACTCCAAACGGATGGGCCCCATGTGACAGCCGAAACCCGGCCTAATTTATGCACAAAAGGGGGAACCATGTGAGGCGTGGCTAAGCCCCGCAACCACATCTGATTGGACCAATCACCTCTGGGACGGACTGACACAAAGGGTCAAAACCCAGTGCCTGAGCATGAACAAGTCTTTGTCAAAAATTGGTGCTCATTTCATAACTAAAACTGTAATATTAATCCCAAGACTCTGCACTTGTGACTTTCTTTGATCCAGTAAACAGTACTAGATGAACTTCATTAACTTTCACCCTCCAAACTGTTGGTATGTTTGTGTGTGTGTTCAAGTAGCATAGGTTCATGTATCGTAGATTAGTCAAATAAATTATTATTTCTTTGTAAAGAACTGTTGTCTTGGTCATGTATTTTAAAGTTTAAATGTTTGCCCAGATTTTACATTATCTCGTGGCCAACGAGGATAATACAAAGTCTGGTATTTATCAATTACGAGCAAGGTAAACAGGATTGGTAAGATACACTCAAATGTGCTATACAGTGGACGGATAGTATATAAAGTGTAGAATGACACAAATATTATTTTTCACAAAGTTTTCTGCTAAACTGATTATAGATCTTTGTTTCAGTTGTTTCTGTGATGTACTGAAATATAATTACAAGCACTTCATTCGTTTTAAAGGCTTTTATACAATTACATGACATTCATGCAAAGAGTCAGTATTTGCAGTGTTGGCCCTTCTTTTTCAGGACCTCTGCAATTCGACTGGGCATGCTCTCAATCAACTTCTGGGCCAAATTCTGACTGATAGCAACCCATTCTTTCATGATCACTTCTTGGAGTTTGTCAGAAATAGTGAATTTTTGTTTGTCCACCCACTTCTTGAGGATTGACCACAAGTTCTCAATCGGATAAAGATCCTGGGAGTTTCCAGGCCATGGACCCAAAATTTCAACGTTTTGGTCCCCGAGCCACTTAGTTATCACTTTTGCCTTATGGCATGGTGCTTCATCCTGCTGGAAAATGCATTGTTCTCACCAAACTGTTGTTGGATTGTTGGAAGAAGTTGCTGTTGGAGGGTGTTTTGGTACCATTCTTTATTCATGGCTGTGTTTTTGGGCAAAATTGTGAGTGAGCCCACTCCCTTGGATGAGAAGCAACCCCAAACATGAATGGTCTCAGGATGCTTTACTGTTGGCATGACACAGGACTGATGGTAGCGCTCACCTTTTCTTCTCTGGACAAGCCTTTTTCCAGATGCCCCAAACAATCGGAAAGAGGCTTCATCTGAGAATATGATTTTGCCCCAGTCCTCAGCAGTCCATTCGCCATACTTTTTGCAGAAGATCAATCTGTCCCTGATGTTTTTTTAGAGAGAAGTGGCTTCTTTGCTGCCATCCTCCTTTTAACATGACAAGTCTGCCATTCTAACCCAATCAGCCTGACATAATGATCTCCAGCCTTGTGCTCTTCAACATTCTCACCTGAGTTAACAAGACGATTATTGAAATGATCTCAGCAGGTCCTTTAATGACAGCAATGAAATGCAGTGAAAAGGTTTTTTCGGGATTAAGTTAATTTTCCTGACAAAGAAGGACTATGCAATTCATCTGATCACTCTTCATAACATTCTGGAGTATATGCAAATTGCTATTATAAAAACTTAAGCAGCAACTTTTCCAATTTCCAATATTTCTCAAAACTTTTGGCCACGACTGTATGATATAAATTTTAATTAAATTAATCCAATTAACACTAATCATTAAAGATTCGCTATACCTCTGACCCAGAGCTAAAACACTACATAATGAAGGTAAAGGATGCAGCGGTCATTCTTGGTCTATTTTATGTAAACCCTACATGTTAATGGTGGAGAATGCATTAGGCATTTTGTCTACATTAAATGTATACATTATGTGAAAACCTACATAGATAATATTACCAGGATAGCATTATTTCATCTAAGAAATATTTCCAAGGTTCAATTAGTCAAGCTTCAGTTAGTCCAGAATGCAGCAGTGAGGGTCCTCACTCGAACCAGAAGATACAAGCACATCACTCCTATCTTATTGGCTCCCCATGAAATTTCACATCGATTTTAAAATACTATTTTTGGCGTATAAAGTATTAAATCATCTACCATCACAGTATCTGAGTGAACTACCTACTTCGATCAAATGAGGCAGTCTGCTTGTCAGTACCATGTATTATGAAAACTACAGCAGGGGGCAGAGCTTACAAAGTCCCAAAGTTATGGAATAGCTTTCCAATTAATGTTCAGGACTCAGAAACAGTCTCAGCAGTTCAGTCTTGGCTAAATGAATATCTAAATATTTAGCCAAGCAGTTTTGTAAATAGATCTGCCATAGGTAAAGGAGCAGATCTGGGGGACTCATGGATGTAGAGTATTATGGTGAGCTGACTTGGAGGACTTGTGACTGCAGTTGCTTCATAGTTCAGGACTGTAATTTCCTACAGTCTACATGAGCCTCCAATAAAGAACTGGACTCCATATTTACTTAAACACATATCCTGTTATACTGAACCCTCAGCTTCCTAACACACAGTATGACTGCAGATTAATCCATACTATTCGTTACCACCTTAATAGGGATGGGTTCCCTGCTGAGTCTGGTTCCTCTCATGATTTCTTCCTATTGACATCGCAGGGAGTTTTTCCTTGCCGCCTTCGCCCTCGGCTTGCTGATCAGGGACAATCTGATGATTTTGATTCATACACATTCACATTTAATACAAACTTCCATAATGTTTATTGTGTAATGCTGCTTTGCAACAATGACATAAGTTAAAAATGTTATACAAATAAAATTGAATTGAATTGAATATCAGAACATCAAAACTTGTTTACTATGTTTGGCTGACCAGAAATCAATGCACACAAGTTCCACTGGCACAGTTGTCTTAATATTTTTCAAAGGAGCTCTAACAGCTGGTTGTGTGGAGAGGATACATCTGTGACAGTACTTCACATAGTCTTGTGCATCCTGCTCAAAGCCATACCAGATGTTAGGGTTTTTTGTTTCTCTGTACTAGTCTCTCTCTACTAGTTTTTCTCTGCAAACCGGTCCGTCTGCACTGCACCTCTGAGCTCAGGAGAACAGGTCAAAGAACAGCCACACACAGATGATTGATCTTTCACCAGTCTGATTTTTATTATAGAAGCACACATATATATAGTGATTATACACCCCCTCCTACGAGCAGAGCACGGAAAAAAAAGGGGGGCTTGAACTTTAATGTCTACAACGAATATAAAACAAACATGAATGTCATACATGTAAAGTGTAATGTCAAGTTATGTGGTTTGAAACATAGGACTTCTTGATTTCCTATTATTCGCAAGTTTGCACACACAATGCACCTCTGTTCCACCTGAGCACAGGATGTTCTGTTAGACAGGAAACATCACAGACAGACAATAGGTCATAACATCATATCAGCAAAATCTATATAGCTCAAACTACATTCTACTTTTTTACTTATCTCTTAAATGCATTTATCTCTATCACCAGAGGGTCAAGTCAATTTTATTTATATAGCGCTTTTAACAATTGACATTGTCGCAAAGCAGCTTTACACAATCAAAAGAAGTAAGTTTGTATGCAATGTGAATGTGTATGAATCAAAATGATAAGATTGTCCATGATGAGCAAGCCAAGGGTGATGGTGGCGAGGAAAAACTCCCTGAGATGGTAATAGGAAGAAACCTTGAGAGTAACCAGATTAAACAGGGAACCCATCCTCATCTGGGTGATAACGGATAGCAGGGATTGATCAGCATAATAATGTGTAAGACTGGAAGTTCAGTATAACAGAAGATGTGTTAAAATTAAAATTAAAAAGGAGTACAGTTTGTTCCTGGAGGCTCAGGTAGACTGTAGGAAATTCCAGTCCTGAGCTATCGAACAACTGAAGTCACAGGTCCCCAGAGAACAGCTGTCAGCATCAATCGAGGACAGGACAGTCTTTGTGGAAACCATCCCCAGCCACCACACGAATCCAGGCAGACCACACTGCGAATCCATGCTAATGGGATAGCCGAATCCATGTGACGAGATCTCCAACCAGAAGCAGGAATCCAGGGCAAGTTAGACTGGTCCAGAGGGCAGAGGGGTCTGGATCACTGGCAACTCAGGAGCGACATGTATAGCTCGATAGAGAGACAGGGAGAGGGAAATGAGAAAGGGAGAGAGAGGAGAGAGCAGAAGAGGAGAGAACAGAAAATAAGGAGAGATGACAGTCAACATGTATAAGGTGAATGTATATTTAGTGCAAAGTGCAAGCAAGGATTCCGGCAGGACTAACTATAACAGCATAACTAAAAGGGGAGCCAGACGGAAACACAGACATGAGGGCTCCCTGTGATGTAAAGCAACCAATCACCTCACTGTCAACAAACCTGAGTGATCAATGAGAGTGGGGAAGACAGCATCTAAACATACCAGTTGTAGAGAGTATGTGATTGACCATGGTGGACAGCATGGTCATGCACACCAGGTAACACCTGTGGTTTCAGAGTATCTGGAGGGTTCTCTTTTTGGTGTAATGAGGTCAGCCTGGGAAAAAAAGGGAAGATTTTATGACCTGGAATACATATTGTGGTTAGACGCTCAGCCAGAAATGTTGTTTCTTGCCATGGAGCCAAATCCTAATCATTAAGAGAGAAGAAGAGGGTAGGAGAAATTTTTCCAGACATTTTTTTTCTAACCGAGGAAGGGGAGCTTCCCAATGACTGGGTTTGATAAGACAAATATTAAATTTCTCCCACAACAACATATTTGATATCGCTAACTTGTTCTGAGTAAGTACTGACAGGAGCCACTGGGACAAGGGCTTCACAAATTGGTATCTATTAATGGCATTAGACAAAACATTCAGTTTATCAGCAATGTACTTGATGTCAAGGAAATATGGATCTAGCTTAGAAACTGAATTTTGATTGCAAGCATCAATTTTTGGCTTAATTAGTGAAAGAACAGTGTTGAACAATGTACGAGTCAAATCTTCAGGAGACAACTCATGAAAGTTGTCCTCCTCTGACACACTCAAAGCATACGGTAGCTTAGCAATAGAAGAGGATCCTGGAATAAAATGTGGAAAAACAGCACCATGCCTAGGAATGTTTTCACTTTAGGGTATATCCACCAGCATTCATGAAGTCTTCCATACCACATTTGGAAATGACTCTCACTTTTAATTGCTTCAAATTGTTTGCCCTCAGTTGAGAGAAAACTATCCCCAGCCATGCCAAGGCTTCTTCCTATGAAGTTGTAAATACTTGCAAGTCTATCTGTCCTGGACCGTTGCACAAACCTTGAGGAAGACAATTGTATTCATATAGGCCAAGAGGTGTGATGAAGTTTGTTTGCTGCTTGTCAAACTCATGGATGTTGTAAAGACCTGAAGTTAAATACTTGGTGTTGAATATTTCATTTTTAAATTTTCAACAAGTGCAGTAAGTTAATCTGATAGTCTTGACGTTAAGCCAGTAAAACTCTGTAATTGAATATCTATAAGTCACTGATTTTTTCCAGACCATCAACAATGGTGAGGCAGGCCTCAGAGTGGCGCAGTGGTAAAGTGCTCACCCTATCATCCGGAGATTGCGAGTTTGATCCCCGGGTGATGCTGTAACCTCTCGCAGTCGGAGGTCTCAAACTCTCAGAGGGGAGGGAGGAGAGTTACCTTAATCACGGCTCTACAGCCAATCAGGGGCGTCTGTGAGCTCACGCAAGCGGAAGAAGCGGATAGTGCTGTTCTCCGTATTGGGTAACGCTGCTCCCAATGGTGCGTCATCAAGCAGTTCGAAACGATGCTGTCAGTGACTTCACGTGGTTCGGAGAAAACACGTGATAGTTTTCATCCTTCATTACTGAGTGGTAGATGTAGGAAATTCCAGTCCTGAACTATCAAGCAACTGCAGTCACAAGTCCTCAGAAAACAGCTGTCTGCATCAGCTCACCATAATACTCCACGTCCATGAGTCCTCCAGATCTGCTCCTTTACCTATGGCAGATCTATTTACAAAACTGCTTGGTTAAATATTTATATATTTATTTAGCCAAAACTGAAACGCTGAGTCTATTTCTGAGTGGGAGCTCCTAGTGACGGGGAGGAATTGGACATGACTAAAAATAGGGGGAAAATTTGGGGAAAAAACAATGGTGAAGCATACTCACTGGTGAAAGTGCTAATGATGCCTTTTATTTCCATGTCAGACAGCCTTTCCCTAAGCTTTTGATAATGGGCTAGGGACATTGGCGAATAGGGCAGCCAGAAAGAGCAGTGTTATGCAAGACAACAATCTTAGGCTTTCCCCAGTCAAAACAGTCTAACTTATCTCTGGAAAAACTCATCTCTGGAAAAACTTATCCTGGTAAGCCATGAAAGCTCAGTCTATTTCCTCTACCACTGATCTGAAACTCCATTTGAATCTGCGTCACTCGTATAGTCAATATCCATGCACGCATTTACTGTTGACTATAACATTGTGACCATATTTCCTTTACATGCTATGTATTGGGCTTTATGTAATCATTTTAAATGTAACTAATGACACTACTCTCTTTCCACATAGAATAAGTTCATCTCATAATTAACCAGTGATGACATACTGTATCTGCTGGAGGAATTAAAGATGACTTTTGCAGATGCAGACCCTGAGTGTATAAAGTGTATGCAGCAATTGTTATTGTAATTATTTTCATGTTCTTTTATTTTTGCTCCTCTAATATTTTAAATGCTTTCCATCACTTATCTGGAATATTTTTTTCCAGTCCAGATGTAGGATCATTCAAACAGATGCAGAGAGAGAACTGTGGCAGACTGCAATGCTGGAACTGATGTCTGATGAGGAGGATGCCATTGTTGATGGAAGACCGGTGTGGGTTCTTCATCTCACAGGAACCCACTGTTGTCTTAGCTTTGCCAACAGCTTCAGTGTAGATTGGAAGTGGATATGCGCTACGCTCTTATATGACGTCAGCCGTCTATTTTCACCTTTTAAAGGGTGTGGGGGATGTATAGTACAATGGGGGTGTCTGGATGGGGTCTATCTACATATCTGCCCAATAACCAATCAAGTCACTAATCTATAAGGGCTTGGGTTGGGCTAAATAAAAAGTGTGACCAATCAAATAATATTAACAGGAAAGTGACTGGGTAATGTCCCTATAGATGTGAGAGTTTTGGAAGTGTTTTTTAAACAACCAATTAATGTTGAGATAAAAAACCAATAGCTAAATGCAGAGTTGTGCCAAGTTGTAAAATGCAAATAGGACGTAAGTTGTAAATGTCTCCTGACAAAATCTATGAATGCATTACTTTCCATGGTAACAAATGGCTGTACCATGGTAGAATACCTCAGCAAGATACATCCGAATTGGTATCATTCTGAAAGTATCCTACCTTGGTGGAATTTGATGTATACTCTGACTGGTACTTGTAGATACCTCAGAAAATCAATGGTATATACAGGAGTTTACTAGTACAGATACATACAGATACCCTGTGAAGAAAAAGGTTTAAAAGGCTGTAGCAGTGCGGGATAATCTGTTTAATGAAAATGCAGCATTATATTTCCGCAAAATCCTCAAAAGAAGGCAAAAGCAAGTGTCATTAAAGAGGCTCTTTGTTAAAGAAGTTTCCCGACAGAGCAGTGTTTCCATAAGTGTGTGTGTGTGTGTGTATGTTTGTGTGCATATGTGTTAAAGTCTTTCTACACAGTAGCCCCCCTCCCTCCTCCTCCTCTCCTCTCCTCTCCTCTCTTGTCCTACTTCAGTCATGATTCTTTCAAAGGTAAAGTGCAGGTTAAATAGTTTTATTTTTACTTTATATTTTATAATAATTACTTTTATATGAATATTTTTGGGGTGTAGAACAAAAAATCAAAAATTCGCTATGATATAATAAAAGCACACTTCTGGAATGAATTATGCTTGCAATCCAGGGTTTACCTGTACTCATTGTTTATTTTTCAAAACCACAGGGAGCCACAGAAGAGGGATGAAAAAGCCGCATGAGGTTCTGGAGCCACAGGTTGCCAATTCCTGCTTTTGACCATTAGAATGGCTAGGCTGCTGGGGACACCTTCGACCAGTGGCAAGGGTAGCAGTGCACAGGATGAGAGGAACTGAGACTGACTAGGAAGTACAGTGAATGGAATGGAAGGTGTGTTGTGTGACAGAATGGAACACCTGTGACTGGATCAGTGGGTTGAATACTGAAACAAGACTGACAAGCAACACTAAGGACTCTGATGTGAGCTCTTAGCACGGAACAGGACATGATTTGTACCTGGAATGAGGGCTATTTTGTTGGCCTCTACATGGTGCTGAGTAGGTGGCATGACTTGCAGGTGAGCTGTGCTCTGACACTGCACTTGTTTCCTCCTCCTGGGTCTATAAGCTCTCAGGCTGTTCAACACAATATATGAACAATGAACAAAACAGTAAAAAAAAATTGCAACAACCACTATACAGTGGAGCCTTGGATTGTGGGTAACCTGTTTGCGAGCGTTCCGCAAGACGAGCAAAAAAACAAGAGTGCCTTGATTTACGAGTACCAAGTACCATCAAGTATCATAATGTACTTATGCGCTTCTTGTTTTGATGCCGATCGTCACGTGATCACAACTGAGCCAATGGTTTTTCTCGTGCGGTGGAATTGTAGGTAATCATCTCCCCTGCTTGGTCTTAGTGCCCATCTCTCCCTTGTATAGTCAACATCCGTGCGCGTGTGTACTGTTTACGATAACACTGTGAACACGTGTGTGCGCGTAAAGCATTCTTTATTTTGTGTTTGTATATGGGTGTCGTCCTCTCATAGGTT
Organism: Clarias macrocephalus; assembly: GCA_011419295.1. Taxonomy (NCBI): domain Eukaryota; kingdom Metazoa; phylum Chordata; class Actinopteri; order Siluriformes; family Clariidae; genus Clarias; species Clarias macrocephalus. Next base: position 54,364 of record JAAGKR010001432.1, read on the forward strand.
GTATTATATATTATAACATATTAGAACATGTGTGTACGTGCATAAAAATCAAAAGCATGTCTCATTAGAGAGGTTAAAGATCCTAGCACAGTAGGGCTACTCTGTAAGACAAGAGGGGTGAGGGAATAATTCTTCCTCTTGTCTTAGCTTCACACACATACACAGCGCGTGTGAACAAACACACATACGCACACACACGAACATACACAGCACATGCGCAAACAAACACACATACAGTGGAACCTCGGATTGCGAGTAACGTGGTTTACGAGTGTTCCGCAAACCGAGCAAAGATTTTAAATAATTTTTAATTCGGAAACCGAGCAAGTATTAGTTTACGAGCGCCGAGTATCATGCTTCACATATGCGACTCTTATTTTGACACTGAGCGTCACTCTCTCACCTTACCCCCCCTCCCACTCCCTCCTTCCCCCCACGGCTTCAAACACAGAAACTCTGCTCGTGCGTGCGCAATTTGACACTGAAACACACGCACACGCACAGACGCTCTCTCGCCGTTTCACCCCTCTCGGCTTCACAAAGACACAGAAACTCTGCTCTGTCGTGATTCTTTTCAAAGGAATGTGCTGGTTCATTTGTTTTTTTTTTGTTTTTTTTTTTAATTTACAGCAGTGAATGCACAGCAGTGAGTGCCTTAGTATGCGCTGACGCCAGGTCAGAGAGATTTCTTTTTTTCCTGTTAAAACGGTGTTTCCGTGTTTGTGTGTGTTTGTTGTGAAACCTAAATGATTCCTTTAGTATGCCCTCGTACCAGTCTCGGTTATTTTCCGTTAAACCGGTGTTTCCGCTGTGTTTATGCGCTTGTTGTGAAACTTAAAAAGTGTGTCTGTTAATATACGCTCATGTCAGTTTCAGAGTTAAAACAGTGTTTCTGTTGTGTGTGTGTGTTTGTTGTGAAACTGTTGTGAAAAAGCGAGGTGGGGAGAGGGAGGAGGAGTGTTACTGTGTAAAACGAGGTGAGTGAAGGGGCTAATTACACACACACACACACACACACACACACACACGGCGCGTGTGCGCACCAATGGAAACACTTATGTCAGATTTTATTTGTACTTTTTTTTAAAGGTAAAGTGCAGATTAATTTGTTTTATTTTCATTTTATAGATTGTATTAATTATTTTTATGTATTTATTTTTGGGGGCTGTGGAACGAATAATTTGAGTTTTCATTATTTCTTATGGGAAATGATGATTTGGTTTAAGAGTGTTTTGGAATACGAGCCCACTTCCGGAACGAATTATGCTCGTAATCCAAGGTTCCACTGTACACGCACATACACGGCGCATGCCCACACAAATACACTTATCTGTCTGGATTTGTTTTTATTGTTTTTCAAAGGTTAAGTTAAAGTTGCATGTTAATTTGTTTTATTTTTACTTTATATTTTGTATTAATTCTTTTTATGGAACTGCTTTCTACAGGGAAAAGCTGTAGAAGGCAGTTCACATGATCCTTAGGGTTGCACATGATCCTGGCAAACTCCACAATATCTTCTCCTCACTACTCAATCCACTAACTCATCCTACCCCATCCTCTCTGACTAGTGATGACTTTGCCACATTCTATGATGGGAAAACTTGCAGCAATCCGCCAGTCCTTTGCTCCCAACTCAACTCCTACACCAGAACTGCAGGACCTTTCCTCCCCTCTCTTAGCAGAATTCTCCAACATGTCATCTGATGAGATTCAGCATATCATCTCGTCATCGAACTCCACCACCTGTTCATTAGACCCAATCCCTTTCACAATGCTCCAGGCCATCTCGCAAGACCTCCTGCCCTTCACCACCACAATCATCAACCTTTCCATATCATCGGGTCATGTTACTGCTGCTTTTAAGAAGGCAAGGGTTATTTCCATCATCAAGAAATCCTGCCTGGTTCCAGCAGAACTTAGCAACTATCGCACGCTTCTATCTTTTATTTTAAAAATTCTTGAAAGGACTGTTTGTAACCAAATGTCTCTTTATCTCTCACAGAACAACCTTAATCATCCCAACCAATCTGGATTCAAAATGGCACATTCCCCTTCCCCACACTGCCCTTCTGTCAGTCACTGAAAAACTCTATGCTGCTAGATCAGCTAAACTATCATCTGTCCTCATCCTCCTGGACCTATCGGCTGCATTTGACACAGTGAACCACAAGATTCTCTTATCTATTCTTACAAGCCTTGGACTCTGCGGAGCATTCTAATGGCTTGCTTCTTATCTAGAAGATAGATCGTATGAGGTGACATGGAGGGGATCCACATCTGCCCCATGCAGACTCTCTACTGGTGTCCCAAGGGCTCAGTACTTGGTCCTCTTCTGTTCTCCCTCTATACCCGGTCTCTTGGTAAGGTCATATCTTTGCTTGGATTTTCATACAATTATTATGCAGATGACCCACAACTTATTCTCTCCTTTCCTCCCTCAGACACACAGGTTTCCGCCCAGATCTCAGCATGTCTGGCAAACATCTCATCCATTCATACATTTCAAGACTGGACTACTGCAACTCACTCCTGGCAGGTGTGCCTCTGTCCACCAGCTGATCCAGAATGCAGCGAAATGTCTTGTTTCAACCTTTCCAGGTTCTCCCGCACCACCCCATTTCTCCACTTCCTTCACTGGCTTCTTGTGGCTGCCCACGTTGAACTCAAAACCCTGATGCTCGCCTACAAAGCTGAAAATGGCCCAGCATCCACTTACCTCTCTGCTCTAATCACACCATGCATTGCTCCATGTTCCCTCCACTGCTACCACTACTCGCCTCGTTCCGCCATCTCTCAGGGATTGAGGAAGACATTCCTCCAGACTATTTTCTGTTCTGGCACCTAGGTCGTGGAACAAACTTCCTCTAGATGTCCATACAGCAAAGTCTTTGACAATCTTTAAACAATGACTCAAGACATATGTTTCTTTAATACTTGGAATAATCACAGTGTAAATATCTATCCACTGATGGAAACCTCAAAGCACTTTTTGTAAGTCGCTCTGGATAAGAGCATCTGCCAAATGTCTAAATGTAAATTAATAATTTAAGTTTTCATAATTTCTTATGGGGGAGATTTGCTTTGATTCACGAGTGTTTTGATATACAAGCACACATCTGGAACAAATACTGCTCGTAATCCATGGTTCCACTCTATAGAGACAAAATAATTAGACAAGACAAGCTTCCAACCCCCCAACCTTCCAAGCGTTAAGACACAGCTCCTGACATCCCTAACAGTAGGTCCAGGTAGGCACTTCACCAGTTCATGCTGGCTGTGAATGACTGAACATGATGATTGGGTGGGAGTTTAGCATGGATGTTTGGTCAGGCCTTGGAGTGACTTAGTCTTGTATTAATACTTGCATAGTGTCAGGACCTGGGATAGATACAAATCTGAACACATTGTTCTCAAAGCCAGCCAGTTGGGCCAGCAGTCCATTCTTTGTTCCAAAGGACACTGCTGTCTTTTGTCTTGTAAATGCTGTATTCTTCATGTACATTGGTGGGGGTTAAAATAATGTTTCAGTCAATCAATCCCACAGCTTCTCATGTGGTGAAATGGTTAAAGCATCTGCACTGATGGTGATCCCAGGTTTGTGTCTTGAGAATGCCAGTTTATTTTTGTTCATATATTGTCCTTATGTCATGTTGTACACCACATGTTACAGAAACATGTCAATTATATCACATAATTATATACATCAATTATATATCACATAACACACAGTTTTAGTGGCTAATTACTTTTTGGAGATGCAGACTCGTATAATAAATTTGATGGACTAATAAAATCTGATGTATTATTATGGATAAAGCAGATGTCAGTACACAAAGTGGTTAAATAACCTCCACCAGCAGTTGTTTTTGATTAACAACAAGTCTCTATAGTAACACTGATATTTGTCCATATTTTGAAATTAATTACTAAACATTTTTTCTTTGCCATATTTTAGATTTTTTACTGCTTATATGTTTGCCTTAGTTTAATGTCAAGTCAAGTCAATTTTATTTATATAGCGCTTTTAACAATTGACATTGTCGCAAAGCAGCTTTACACAATAAAAAGAAGTAAGTCTGTATGTAATGTGTATGAAACAAAATGATAAGATTGTCCCTGATGAGCAAGCCGAGGGCGACGGTGGCAAGGAAAAACTCCCTGGGATGGTAATAGGAAGAAACCTTGAGAGGAACCAGACTCAACAGGGAACCCATCCTCATCTGGGTGATAACGGATAGCAGGGATTGATCAACTTAATAATGTGTACTGTAAGTTCAGTGTAACAGGAGATGTGTTAAAATTAAAAGGAGTCCAGTTTGTTCCTGGAGGCTCAGGTAGACTGTAGGAGATTCCAGTCCTGAGCTATCGAACAACTGAAGTCACAGGTCCCCAGAGAACAGCTGTCAGCATCAATCGAGGACAGGACAGTCTTTGTGGAAACCATCCCCAGCCACCATACAAATCCAGGCAGACCACACGGGGCATCCATGCGATGGGGAGATCTCCAACCAGAAGCAGGACTCCAGGACCAGTTAGACGGGTCCAGAGGGAAGAGGGGTCTGGATCACTGGTAACTGCTTTCTAATTACAGGCCAATATCAAACCTTCCCTTTATCTCCAAGATTTTGGAAAAGGTAGTATCACAGCAGGTATGTTCACATCTTCATAGAAACAGCATTAATGAACTGTATCAGTCAGGATTTAGGCCTCATCACAGCACAGAGACAGCACTCGTTAAAGTAGTAAACGACCTCCTATGAGCCTCTGATCAGGGTTGCGTCACTATACTTGTGCTACTGGACCTCAGTGCAGCTTTTGACACCATTGATCATAGTATTCTCCTTCACAGATTAGAAAAGGTAGTAGGAATTAAGGGAACTGCCCTCTTGTGGCTCAGATCCTATTTGACTGATCTTTATCAGTTTGTAGATTTAGATGGTGACCATTCCTCATGTTCTCAAGTGGAGTTTGGTGTTCCACAGGGATCAGTTTTAGGCCCACTGCTTTTTTCTCTTTACATCCTTCCTCTGGGCAACATAATACGTAAACATGGTATTAGTTTTCATTGCTATGCTGATGACAAACAATTATATGTCTCAGCAAAACCAGATGAGAAAAAACAGTTTGCTAAAATTGAGCAGTGATGGCCTTTCTGTTCCATCAAGTGCAACAGTAAAAGACCTTGGTGTGATTATGGATTCTAGCCTTTCGTTTGAAGCACATGTAGATAATATTACCAGGATAGCTTTGTTTCGCCTTAGAAATATTGCCAAGATAAGAAACATATTGTCACTAAATGATGCAGAAAAACTAGTTCATGCTTTTATCATCTCTAGGTTGGACTATTGTAACGCCTTACTGTCTGGTTGTTCAACTAGGTGTATAAACAAGCTTCAGTTAGTACAGAATGCAGCAGCGAGAGTCCTCACTAAAATCAGAAGATACGAGCATATCACCCCTATCTTATCTACACTGCATTGGCTCCCTGTGAAATTTCGCATTGATTTTAAGATACTGATAAACATTAGATTAAATTCGCATCGATTTTAATATACTGATAAACATTAGACTTTCATATATTTTAGATTCATTACACACAACTTAAAGTAGTTCAAGCCTTTTATTCTTTTAATATTAATGATTTTGGCATACAGCTCATGAAAACACAAAATTCCTATCTCAAAAAATTTGCATATTTCATCCGACCAATAAAAGAAAAGTGTTTTTAATACAAAGAAAGTCAACCTTCAAATAATTATGTTCAGTTATGCACTCAATACTAGGTCAGGAATCCTTTTGCAGAAATTACTGCTTCAATGCGGCATGGCATGGAGGCAATCAGCCTGTGGCACTGCTGAGGTGTTATGGAGGCCCAGGATGCTTCGATAGCGGCCTTAAGCTCATCCAGAGTGTTGGGTCTTGCGTCTCTCAACTTTCTCTTCACGATATCCCACAGATTCTCTATGGGGTTCAGGTCAGGAGAGTTGGCAGGCCAATTGAGGGGTTTAAAAAGAATTAACAAGACCGAGCAGACGTCTCTACCTAAAATATATTTCGCCAGCACCTTGTACTGGAGCTCAGCACGTCTTCTTTCCTTGTTTTAATCCGTAATATTGTGAAATAATAAGTGAAATGTATTTCATGTACATGCTTAAATATTCATTTTTATTTATGGTTAACACTAACTGAACAACAGGTCTTTACTTCGTAATACACCTGTCCTTAAAAAGGAATATTTAGGTAAATACGCTAAATATATTTCACTTAAATATTACAGATTAAAACAGGGAAAGAAGACATGCTGAGCTTCAGTTTATACAAAATGTCTAGGAAGGAAACTGTTGTTGTTATTTTACAAAATCTGAACATATTCAGTAAATTTGTGAATTACACAAAGTATTTGTAATGACGCGAGCAGGACTGTTAAGGCTGCTACCGGCAGCCACCGGCGCGGCCATTTATACACGCGACTGCCAGACAGACTAAGCAACAGTTCAGCGTGCGCGCTCAGTTTACTAGTGCCACAACCCCCCGCTCTCTCTCTCTCAAATAAATAAGGGCAAATAAAATCCGTTCTCGCGTAAAGACGGCGGAGCTGTGTTTATTTTGTGTTTTCAGTTTCCTTTTGTTTCCGTTTAAATTGTTAATTAATAATCCCACGCCATCTCCAAACGGAAAGGTCTTCCCCTACGTATCACAAGCACTCTCACATACTCCTATTTCGTTTACCCATCTAAAGTCCTGCATATAGGTAACATTTTAAAAGTACAATTGTAAGTAAATTACAAACTGTATGTAATGTAAAATATGAATAAAACAGTATTAGACACACATATATGATATGGTAGTATATACAATGAAGAAGAGTGCTCAAATGTAAAGCAAACGCAATTATTAATTTATTCTGTATATTTAACTTCATTCAACCGTTTAAGTTACATGAAAAAATAACGTGCCTACCAGCCCATTATTATTTTCTGTTCAAATTTAAAGATGCACACGTGTGAAAAAAGAATACGAATAACTTTAATAAAGTTAGCATAAAACAATATTGTCTCCCATGCTGAAGCAAACATGATTTTGTTTTTGTTTTAGTCTATTTGTTGAATACAACGTGACTGCGCGCTCGGAGGTGAACACATGCAAACCCCCAGTTACTGTAATCCCTCTTCTCACTTTCCATTCATGATAGGTGTGAACTTATCAAACCGGTTTCACTGATGGGGGAATTGGCAGAATTGAGGAGTTTAAAAAGAATGAACAAGACCGAGCAGACGTCTCTGTCTAAAATGTATTTCACCAGCAAACCATAAACATAAATAGAAAGAAATAAAATGTTTAATGATATCAATAATCAGTTGGATTTGATACTTTGAGTGTAATTCATACATTTACTGAATATATTCACATTTTGTAAAATAACGAAACCCGTTTCCTTCTTGGGCCACACGTCTACTTTCCTTGTTTTAGTCTGTAATATTTAAGTGAAATACATTTTGCGTATATGCTTAAATATTCCTTTTTATTTATGGACTGGTGTAGTATGTGTGATCTGCTTTATTGCAAGAGGCAATGACTATTTGGGGGAGTATGTCTGCACCTTTTGTAAAGTGAAAGTACGAGCCGCGGGTTCATGAACGCCGATGAACAGCTTCGTAATCATAAATCCACAATCACATTCCAGCTATTATTTCCAGGCGTGGTCAAATAATGGTTGGAATAATTATTCAATGCTGGACACCAACAGCAAAAAAGACAGATGATTATTTTTATAAAAAGCCTGAAGCACTTCATGTTTATATTTGTTCCTTCATGTCTTCTGATGGTGCTCGACACATTTTTACGTTTTAATGAAGACATGTTGACATATTCACGAATCAGGACATTTGCATAATTACTGTATATGTGCACGCGTCTAGGTGTATGTGCACGGAGCGTTTGTGTATATGTGGGCGCGTCACATAATGGCCAGATCTGTATAGCTCGACAGAGGGAGACAGGTAGAGGGAAAGAGAGAGAGGGAGATAGAGCAGAAGAGAAGGAGAGATGGCAGTTAGGTATGGTCACAATCAAACAATGTATAATGTGAATGTATCCACAGTGCAGAATGCAAGCAGGGACTCCGGCAGGACTAATTATGACAGCATTACTAAAAGGGAGAGCCAGAAGGAAACACAGACATGAGGGCTCCCTGAGATGTAAAGCAACCAATCACCTCACCGTCAACAAACCTGAGTGATCAATGAGAGTGGGGAAGACAGCATCTAAACATACCAGTTCACCATAATACTCTACGTCCAAGTGTCCTCCAGATCTGCTCCTTTATCTAAGGCAAATTTCTTTACAAAAATGCTTGGCTAAATAAATATGATTTTAGCCTAGACTTAAACACTGAGACTAGGTCTGAGTCCCGATCATTAACTGGAAGGCTATTCCATAACTTTGGGGCTTTGTAAGAAAAAGCTCTGCCCCCTGCCACATGCAGCCTGCATCCTTTGATCGAAGTAGGCATGGTGGAACGTAAGACACTAGCAGTTCACTCAGATACTGCGGCACGAGACCATTTAATGCTTTATACGTCGATAGTAGTATTTTAAAATTGATGCAAAATTTCACAGGGAGCCAATGCAGTGTAGATAAGATATGGGTGATGAGCTCGTATCTTCTGGTTTTAGTGAGGACTCTCGCTGCTGCAATCTAGACTAACTAAAGTTTGTTTATGCACCTAGTTGAACAACCAGACAGTAAGGTATTACAATAGTCCAACCTAGAGGTGATAAAAGCATGAACTAGTTTTTCTGCATCGTTTAGTGACAGTATATTTCTTACCTTGGCAATATTTCTGAGGTTAAAGAATGCTATCCTGGTAATATTATCTACATGAGCTTCAAATGAATGGCTGGGATCTATTATCACAACAAGATCTTTCACTGTTGCACTTGATGGAACAGTAAGGCCATTTAAAGTAACAGTGTGATCAGAAAAATTGCTTCTAGCTGCTTGTGGTCTTATGACTAGAACTTCTGTGTTATCAGGATTAAGCAGAAGGAAGTTAATTAACTTCAAATCTCTTATGTTCTGCACACATTGCTTAACTTTAGTAGGTTGGTTTTTCTCATCTGGTTTTGCTGAGACATATAACTGTGTGTCATCAGCATAGCAATGAAAACTAATACCATGCTTACGAATCATGTTGCCCAGAGGAAGCATGTAAAGAGAAAAAAGCAGTGGGCCTAAAACTGAACCCTCTGGAACACCAAACTCCACTTTAGAACATGCAGAGTGGTCACCATTTAAACCTACAAACTGATAACGATCAGTCAAATAGGATCTGAACATTTGCACATTTAAGTGTATTCCTCTTTTAAGATTCACATTTGAACAGGCCTACATGCCACATGACGTCATACCATCGGATATCATTGCACATGGTATAACTTAAAAAATATGACCACTCTTGGAAATAAAACAATAAAAAATATACACATCCATTCAACAAGAATATTTACAGGAAATATCATATTTACCGCTGGATGGCCTCAACTATGACGTGATTTTATAGAGAGGATGCAGCTTCTCCTGCTCACTGCACCTCACATAAAACGTCTGAAAACAAGAACGCATGCGCATTTCTCCTACACGTGACAGCCACAGCACCACCTTGTGGCCACTCTTGAAAATACAAGAATCCACTGTTTCTCTTTATGGCATAACACTTAAACAACAAATAACCATAAATCAGGAAATTTCCCCATGCAAAGGAAGAAATAAACGTTTATTTACCACCCGGTTACAAATAGATCTTTCATGATAAATGTGTGTATATGCACTTTAAATATATAGTAAACAATAAACACTGCTTTTTGTAAAGTGAAAGTGAGTGCCGTTGATCTAAAAACTGATAAACGAGGGCGCAGATATGAGCAGATTTATTCATATAACTGCAGACATGCTCCCCCAAGAATGCAACAAACAAATATACAGTCTAAATACTGAATGCTGACTACAACGCGACAGCGCGCTCCGACGTGAAAACCCGCAGATCCCCAGTTACTGTAATCCCTCTTCTCATCTTTCATTCACGATAGGTGTGAAGTGGTTTCGCTGATGGGAGGAATTGGGCAGAACTGAGGGGTTCAAATCTATTTACAAAAGACCCAGCAGACGTCTCTGCCTAAAATGTATTTCCCCAGCAAAACATAAAATAAATATAAATAAAATGTTTAATCGTACCAATTAAATCAGACTTCATTCAGTTGGATTTGATACTTTGAGTGTAATTCATGAAATTTACTGAATATTTTCAGATTTTGTAAAATAACTAAACCCCTTTCCTTCCTAGACCTTTTGTCCGCATCACAATAAACTGAAGCTCAGCACGTCTTCTTTCCTTGTTTTAATCTATAATATTTAAATGAAATACATTTCGCGTATATGCTTAAATATTCCTTTTTATTTATGGACAGGTGTATTATGTTTGATCTGCATTATTGCGAGACGCAGTGACTTTCTGGGGGTGTATGTCTGCATTTTTGACGATAAATAACATGCATTTATCAGCCTTTTGATCAAAACACTGCCTTTTGTAAAGTGAACGTGCGAGTTGCGGGTCCCTGCACGCCAATGAACAGCTTTATTTCAGTCACAAATTCACAATCACATTCCAGCTATTATTTCCAGCCATGGTCAAATAATGGATGAAAAAATTATTCACAGTTGAACACAAACAGCAAAAAAGCATGATTATTATTATAAAAAAGCCTGAAGCACTTTGTGTGCATATAAGAACATTTACTTAAAAATATAGATTGCTCAATGTCGACACATTTTCACGTTTTAACGAAGATATGTTGGCATATTCACGAATCAGGGCAATCCCATAGTTAACACTATCAGGAAATAAAAAATATTTTAAGACCATTTAAACTGAGGCATTGCAATGTCTTTCATTGTTTTGTCCCTATAAAGACATTACAAAAACTATATAAGAAACCTTCTATTATGAATTTTTAAAGCACAATTTAGGGCATCTCATTTCATTATTATGAACATTATATGAAGCACATATACACACATTCATCATGAAAGATCTATTCAGTGGATATTCAGTGAAGCACAACAGATTAAAACAATTCTTTAATGTTGGTTGAGAGATTTCGCAACACGGTGCAAGACAAATTGGGCCTTTCTCGCGAAAAAGCGTGCATTCTTAATGTCTACGTCTGTATATTACGCCATTGTATATTAATATGGTACAACTTTGGATTATACCTAACAAATGTATAAATCTTAGCATGGCCATGTTATGTTTTTTTGCTTTGAAAATAATAGTAGGATTTTACTGTACATACAGCTATCAGGGATGGATAGAAAGTGTTATGTAATTGCTTTTTTTTAATGAACTTTTTTAAACAAGTTAAAAGGCACAAAAAGATAGGCAAGACACAAGGCAAGGATATTACGCTGTCTCCACTACCTAGCTTCCAGAAACTATCCTTAAGACTAGGCAGTGGTGCCAGCATTCCTTACAATTGGGTGTTGGAACTAAAATTACATCCTTGAAGCTAGCAAGTGGTGAAACCAAGATGCTTTCCAAGCCTGGGGCACTCCAGAGCATGGCTGTGGCAGACCTGGATGTAACTGTAGGAGAATAAGGAATAGCTTTGACAAAACATGACTTGGCTGATAACTAGCATAAGCAGTAACCTCCTTTAACTTTAACAGAGACTGACATAGACATGAAGCAAGGGGAAAGTTTTCATCCTGAATACTGTTAAGCTCTGTGCCATTGACCCTTAACTGACACAGAGTATGGTGTTGTGCAGTTGTGCAGAGCAGTTGGCTTTTTGCTGACACTCAGGCTCTCCTCTCAACTACACATCCAAAGCAGTAGAGCTAGCTTCCCAAAAAACTCTCGGGGAAGTACATAGATATTGGCCTGGTGACCAGTTAATAAAGTAAATTAACTCTGCTTAACTGCCCTGGCGTCTGCCAACTGCAACCTGTAAAACCAGCATAATAATTAGGGGATATTCAATATCATTGTGTCAAATGCCACTCCCTGTTTAACGATGCGGGTCTTGCGAGTGACAGAACAGCAGAAAACACTCACTGTTCAGAACAGACGGACATGCAGTTTCCAGGGGATAGCGCCATAAGCCCAAACATAGCAAGTGCGCTGCACCTGGTGGCGTGTTTATTTAAGGATCCAAAGACAAGGCTAAAGGCAAAAGACCAAGCCTCAGTTTGTACAATAAGCATGCAGTGTGCTTCGCATGCCTGCGAGTTTGCTCTGAGTTTAAAGTATTAAAAAGTACATATTAACACAAATCCTCATTAAGGGCGAATGCCCCGAAAGGATATAAATTTTTTTATTTTCCATTTTTATTTTATTAGTGTTTTGTTTTCAGTTTTCTTTTTTTTTTTTGCTTTTTAATTTTCAATTAATAATCTCATGCAATCTCCAAACTGGAAAGGCTTCCCGTGTATGCATCATAAGCACTCTCCTGAACTCCTATTTCTCTGACTGCCTCAAAGCCCTGCATCAGGGCTCTTAATAATATTATGCCGTCTTGTGGCGCAGCTCTCTAACCCACAACATGCAACACCCTGTGCTGAGGGAAGTTTACCTTGCTGAGTTCGTATATACAGTAGCTATAAATATGTTAAGTACCTAAATAATATTAATCTTTCATTTTACCAGATGTTTGGCATAAATATTTACTGTAAATTGTCTCCTTTTACATGCAACTGACAGCTCATTCGAAGCCTCACATTTTTGCAGTGAATTATAATTTTTTTATTATATTTTATTTTTAATGTAAAAGTATTACAGACCTCCGTCCCTCCTAGCACGTGTATAGCAGCATGTGTAACCAACCATGTTTCAGCCCTTCATTAAGGATGACTGTGTCCCTGATATATGTTCTAGCCCTGCCCTAGGTATGTACTACGTATCTTGGTATGTATTTATTTGCTCAATTTCCAGGATTAGTTGCAGGATTAGTTCTACTATGACCACTGTTTAAAAGAATTTAAGGATTTCTCCTTTTATATTTTTATAGAATTGATGGTGGAATTCGAACCCCCAACCCTGGAGCTGTAAAGCGACACCTGAGCCACCATGTTCCCCATCATAGCATTTATGTAGATCCTAAATTAAATAGCTATATCATTTTGTAGGTAGTTGTCAAAATATCTTTACATGGGCATCTAATTGCCTTTACATTAAAGAGGCCTTGAGCAAATAGTACAGTAGACGTATAAGTAGACTTTTGAAACAATACACCTCAATTTACTCCTTTTTACAGGGAGGATTCCCCTTAATAACCAGCAGTGTGGTTTTCTCTTTAGAATGACCATACTGCTGCTCCACCTCCTCTTTGCTTTTGGAGAATCACACTTTCTCTCTCCTGAATTCCCATTCACTTCTTTTTCATAAGTCAGTGACACGATTAAAATTGCTTTCCAAGGCAGCATTCTCTCTCTCACACACTCACACACACACACACTGTTCTCCCTCTCATTTAGAAGTAGCCATGCTCCACTCCTCTCACCAAACCCCAGAGGCAATTTAAGGAAAGTAGGTCAAAATGAAATATGGGTGCAATAAAACACACACAAGACTTCAATTGCACTAGGGCAATAAAATTCTATGCTAGTGTGTACATAAAGGCACACTAAACAGTGTGTCAGATGTTTAAGTGTGTTATTAGGTTATTAGGAGATGGCCAAACAAGGTCCTGTCTTTCCCACTAAATGCCTTGCCTTGTCTTGGATTTGACAGCTCCCTTAAATTATGTAGGAGATTTCAGATCACTAGGTTAATGCTGAGTAGTGTGAAATTTTTCAAAAAGAGCCAATTTCTACAAAATAATTCCACACACACCTAAGTACATGCATAAATACAAGTATACTCCACACAACAACAATAATAAGCCACAATTAGTTAATTACACACATGAAAAGAAAGCTTATATTGTGGTTACCAGGTTAACCACTGATACTCACATGCATCACAGTATAAAAAACAAAAAAACAAAACAAAACTGTGCTGAACAGTGAGATAGTACAGTGAGATTGAACAGTGAGATTTTCCCTTGATGTACACCCAGTTAAATCATTAGTGAAAATGTATAAACCTCTTAAAATTGGATAAACAAAAATATATGACTAAGTAGGAGGCGTCAATCTTTTTTTTTTTTTTTTTAAGAAAAATAATTACCTTTTTCCAATCATCAGCTGTTTGGGTTTCATAATCATGTGGTTACTATAATTTCAGGTTTATTATTTTCTGCTCACAATCATCTGTCAGCTCATTGCAGTCTGTTCTTTCTCTTCATTTTTCTCTCATCAAGAGGTTTTATTTCACTTCGGTAGGTGGTTGAAGCTTGGGCTTAACTCTGCACTTCCAGAGTCAAACCATGCTGTAAACTCTCTCTCATGGGGCCCTCCGCTGAGGAAGAGTTAAGCCCATCCTTCAACCACCTACTCTTGTTTCTTGTCTTCAGTTTCCATCAGCAGCTAGCATCTCTGCTTTAGGACATTGTATGCATATTTTAGTAAAATATACCTATGTGCATCAATATAGCAAAATTATATAATATAATAAAATTATACAAATATAGAAGAAAACAGGAAGAAGATCAGTATATTGAGGTAAGCAGAGAGAGGATCCTATGTAGTCCATAAAAAGTAAAAGCTAGTGGCGTGAGAAGGCATGGAACACTCAGAGGTGAGACAATAAATATATGGTGTGAAGAAAAGTAAAAAGGACCATAAGTTAGGCCATAAAATATAACCCATGCAAAGGATGTGTGTGTGTTGCTACTCATTGTATAGTATGCTGCTACATGCAAAATGTAAAAGATCAGTATGTACCCAAAGTACATACCTTTACAAGACATGAAATAGGGACCTACCGTATATGGCAAGGTAGAAGAAGAGGCTCCAGTAAGATGATACACGAACTGTACCAATTTTATAGCTACCTTTCATAATATACAATAAGCAGACACATAGTACTTACATAGTGCAGGGCTAGAAAATATGAAAGACATGTGCATACTTACTGAAGGAAGAAAATGTGTTTGTTACTGATACAAGCAACTATGTTGGGACGGAGGTCTGTAGTCACATATACATGTCAAGGAAAAGACACAGAAATATGACCAAAAACACATGATTTAATAATAATAATAATAATAATAATAATAATAATAATAATAGGAAAAAAGTAGGCACAATCACATTCCTTTTTTTTTTTTTTTAGTAAAAAAAATCATCCACAGGAAGATCAGTAAGGGGAACATGAGCAGAAATGCATCTGTTAAGAGTTAAGAGTTGACACTTGAGGAAAAACTGTTTGGATGCCAACAGTTGCACTCTTGTTAGTTTGTGTACTGACAGACACTAATATGACAGACAGGCTATAGAACAGTAGGAGCTGGAGTACCAGACTCTGGCCTCACAAGTATAATCAGATAAAAAATGTAAATAAAATGGGAATAAATAAATAAGTATATGGGAAATGAGACAAAAATATTGAAATAGTAAGAAGAGATGCTTACCCATATTCTGTCTCTTGAGAACTGTAGAATAAACCAGGAAAACCAGGAATCGTCTAAAAAAATTAAGCACTGCCTTGTTCTTTTTTAAAAATAGGAATTCTCAAAGGAATTGGTCTATAATGGAATATAAAAATGAGTAAAACAATAAAATAATAGTAAAATATATTGATACATTTAAGGAGTCAGATAATAAAAAGAATAAAGTTTAAAAGAAGAAAAGTTCATTTTAATGGGAGTAAATTTCATGATGTAGAGTGTTATAATGGGTTCCATCTTTGGAAGAAAAATGTAAAAGGATGAATTTAGGGAGAGGATGAGGATTGCATCCCTCCTCCAGTAAACTGTATATAATAAGCACACATAGAACTGGTTGTCAATCTGCTTTAGGTTATGACCTAAACTTTTCAAGTGTGGCTCACTTCAGGTGGACTGTTGCAGTAAATTCTACTTACAGGAGTATAAATCTCCCACAACATTCACATCAGAAGCCAAGAAACTTTATCCCTGACTACCCTTCCTTTTCCTTCATCACTTTTTTATTTAACAACCTATGTCTCTCAGTGTCTGTTTTTTTTTACAAGGCCCTATTGTTCCCAACCGTACCATAAAGAGGAACACACACATGAAAAAATATTTGAATTATCAAAATTATTTATTAAAAAAAAAAGTTACTTACAGAAGCAATCAAAAACCCAAATATAGAGGAATTGAAATAAGCACAAAAAATGTCCAATGGGGTAAAGAAGATTGACAAATAAATAAACCAAAAAAAAAAAAAAAAGGAAAAAAAAGATGGCGAGAAAGACTTACCCTGGAGAACAAAGTTCCACCAGCGGAAGAAAAAAAAAAACCCCGTTAAGATGATTAGTCACGTCTTTTATACTCTCCGCCCAAAGTATATTTATTTGGCAGCAACATCACACTTAGATGTTATACTGCCACCATAATGCAGAGAAAAAAAATAGGGTCATATATACAGTACAGACCAAAAGTTTGGACACACCTTCTCATTCAAAGAGTTTTCTTTATTTTCATGACTATGAAAATTGTAGATTCACACTGAAGGCATCAAAATTATAAATTAACACAGGTGGAATTATATACATAACAAAAAAGTGCGAAACAACTGAAAATATATCATATTCTAGGTTCTTCCAAGTAGCCACCTTTTGCTTTGATTACTGCTTTGCACACTCTTGGCATTCTCTTGATGAGCTTCAAGAGGTAGTCACCTGAAATGGTCTTCCAACAGTCTTGAAGTTCCCAGAGATGCTTAGCAATTGTTGGCCCTTTTGCCTTCACTCTGCGGTCAGCACCCCATCACTCTCCTTCTTGTTCAAATAGCCCTTACACAGCCTGGAGGTGTGGTTGGGGTCATTATCCTGTTGAAAAATAAATGAGGGTCCAGCTAAACACAAACCGGATGGAATAGCATGCCGCTGCAAGATGCTGTGGTAGGCATGCTGGTTCAGTATGCCTTCAATTTTGAATAAATCCCCAACAGTGTCACCAGGAAAGCACCCCCACACCATCACACCTTCTCCTCCATGCTTTCACGGTGGGAACCATGTTCAGCAGATGGCATGTAGAGTCCATCTGTTCACCTTTTCTGTGTCGCACAAGGACACGGTGGTTGGAACCAAAGATCTCAAATTTGGACTCATCAGACCAAAGCACAGATTTACACTGGTCTAATGTCCATTCATTGTGTTCTTTAGCCCAAACAAGTCTCTTCTGCTTGTTGCCTGTCCTTAGCAGTGGTTTCCTAGCAGATATTCTACCATGAAGGCCTGATTCACACAGTCTCCTCTTAACAGTTGTTCTAGAGATGTGTCTGCTGCTAGAACTCTGTGTGGCATTGACCTGGTCTCTAATCTAAGCTGCCGTTAACCTGCGATTTCTGAGGCTGGTGACTGGGATGAGCTTATCCTCCACAGCAGAAGTGACTCTTGGTCTTCCTTTCCTGGGGCTGTCCGCATGTGAGCCAGTTTCTTTGTAGCGCTTGCTGGTTTTTGTGACTGCACTTGGGGACACTTTCAAAGTTTTCCCAATTTTTCGGACTGACTGACCTTCATTTCTTAAAGTAATGATGGCCACTCGTTTTTCTTTACTTAGCTGCTTTTTTCTTGCCATAACACAAGTTCTAACAGTGTCTTCAGTAGGACTATCAGCTTTGTATCCACCTGACAAGAAATCCCACTTATTAAACGTGACAGGGCACATCTGTGAAGTGAAAACCATTTCAGGTGACTACCTCTTGAAGCTCATCAAGAGAATGCCAATAGTGTGCAAAGCAGTAATCAAAGCAAAAGGTGGCTACTTTGAAGAACCTAGAATATGACATATTTTCAGTTGTTTCACACTTTTTTGTTATATATATAATTCCACATGTATTAATTTATAGTTTTGATGCCTTCAGTGTAAATCTACAATTTTCATAGTCATGACAATGAAGAAAACTGAATGAGAAGGTGTGTCCAAACTTTTGGTCTGTACTGTATATATATTTGGAACCTATTCTGTTAATTCAGTATAATATACTACATTATATAAATAGTAAGCATGCTCTCTAATTGACATAATAGTGGTTAAAAAGGGGGAATATTGTGGCCAGATGCAAGAGAACACATAAATGATCATATGTAAGATAATTTACAAAGTAATATTAGTTCAGTTCAGCCTTTACATGTCACATATACAGTACAATACTGGCCACAGGGTCAGCCATTTTTATGGTGTTTTATGGTGTCCCTTGCTTAAGGGCACAATAGCTAAGCTGGGGCTTGGTCAACCTTCCTTTCAGTAACTCAAAGCCTTAACACATTGAGGGCGTTTTCTCGCTGGGAATGATTGTTCCATTCTGTACTTGAGCACAATTTCCCCCCCTCCCCTATCCCCCTGCAGGTCTGCCTGCACACTGTAACATCGATTCCGATCTCAGGCACACTTGCGTATTTACAGTGGAAACAGTAGGTGGCGGTCGAGACGTAGTTGGTTTGTTTTCTGCCGGAAAAAAAAATGAGAAAGAAGAAGAAATACCCGCTCGGGTCATGAACTATGAGACACCTGTTAATGCTCCAGCTGGATGTTTTCATTTTTGTGACAAAAACAATGGCGATCTGAACAATATGCCTACTGACACATCTATCGTGTGGCTCAGAGGGTGAAATGAGCACACGCTACGCGGATACAGCACGAAGAATGACTTTACAACTCTACCCTGTAAGGTGAGCAATCAAGTGCTGTCTACATTCTCTTCTTATTTCCACACTCAAATTGAAATAAAGTGCTAATTAAATATTACTTTCTTTAGTCATAGCACATGAGCGTTATTTATTTTAAATATTTACTTTATCACAAAATTAAAGTGTTTATGTACACTGTGAATTAATCATACAGATGTATACAATTAATAAATAAATGAAAGAAATGCTACAAATAAATATAATGCCTGCTGTAATAAAGTTCAACGAATAGCATAGATACATATAATAAATAATACATATCTAATCATGCATTTTCTGTTCTCCTCAGAATCATCTGTATTCAAAAGAGGCAAAATTTTCCTATGAAGAAGACAGCATTACAAGAGAGATGCTTGTGCTCTTTTTTTTTCCTTACCTTATGTGTAGGTTTTCAAACTTAGATGAGGTGCTGAGACTATTGAATTTAAAACCTCATCATGCATCAGTGTTTAGTGTTTAACATGTTTTGTGGGCTGTGTGTTTATATTGTATTTTTGTAAATGTAAAAATAAATGTATACTGTAAAATCCTAAATGAGTGTGGGGGATTTGGAATAGAGACAAAATACTGGATAGAGCGCAAAATGTTTTATTAAGAATTATTAAATTAAAATATAATTCAAGTAAATTTTGTAACAAAATTACCTGCCAAATAGAAGAAAAATGTAAACATTAAAATATAGTATATTTTTATATTTACTTGTACTTGCATAGCACTGGGCCTTAAAGTGAGCAGACATGAGGAGCATTTGAAGTTAACTTTGTTGTGAGTTAATGTGAAAGGTATATCTTATCATATGCATTTAAAATGTCACCACAAGATCTACAGACAATTACCAGGATATGTTGTGATAAGACGGGACTCTTTAACAGTATTAATGACGTGAGTATTTAATATTAACTTACCATTCACTCGCAGACTTTCTGCTGGACCAGGGTCCATACTGTCCAGTTTGGATGATAAAGGTAGATGTTGTCATGGGACAGAGGGGTTCCGACTGGATCACACTGGATGGTTCTTATCCTATTGTTTACTTACTCACTTCAGTATCTCACCGCGGGCTGCTGCTTGAGCCAAAGTTTATTTAACTTTGCACGGCATTTCTCAGTGCTACTGTACACATGCACATGTAAATACTTACGAATACTTCCGTAAATATCAGAGTTTGTGTAGTCTCCGATTGACTTTGGATATTTTCGTCTGTCTAAATTTCAAGCAAACACTCTACTTCAGCATTACTTCACAGAGATTCTTTAGCAGCCACGTTTGTTTGTGTACGGAGTCAAACTTTAATTACGTCACTTCCTCTTTTGTGCATGAACGCATACCTATGTCCCGCCTTCTGTGCTCGGGTAAGCATGAATCGATCCCGAGACCGCCTCTGCAATTAGTCTAGGGATTGGTTCCCGGCTTGGAATGATTGCATGCAAAGATCAACTGGTCCTGGGGCCAAGTGTGCTTGGACACGGTTCCCAGACCCCAGTGAAAAAACGCCCTAAGCCACCACTGCCCCAAATCACATACTACATACATTTTGCATTTTGTTATGCTGCACTTCCTATCTGATTCTGTAGTATATTCGGGACATTTATAAACCAAAAGGTTACATTTAATATGATAGTGATTTTCAGATCATGTTAAAATAAAAAGAATGTTTGTAATGAGAGTAACCTTTACCTAGTCTTCTGTTAAAATTATTGCTATTGTACCATGTATGAAGTTGCTTTAAAGATGAATATATAGTATTTTGATGGGTTTTGCATTTTGTCAGTACCTGACAATAGGTGCTAATGACTCCCATTTCTCCCTGGTTTTTAAGCAGAAATGTTGTCAAATCAAAAGTGGGCATTTTGATTAGGTTTGCACAGCAGGTGAAAACTGGAGTCTTCATCATGGTAGAGGATTAGCACAGTGAAGGGCATATAACAGGCAAAGTGCAATCATTTATATCATGAACAATGCTAGTTAGAAGTGGAAAATGCAGTAACAATTAATAACTATGTGAAATGTTGCTTAAATTTAGCTATATAATTTTTATAACATTGCATATAATCTGCCAGAAAAAAAATACAGATAGTACCTGATTTATAAACATTCGATTTACAGGTTTCTGCAGATACGAACGAACTGCAGTTCTACGGACATTCGTAGATGCGAACAAATCATGGAAGTAGCTCATGTGTATTGACACTGTAGTGTGTAAGTGAATGAATGTATAAAATGTCTAAAGTCCAGTTTATTGTATGTGTGTGCATGTGGAGGTGCGGGAGAAATGAGTTGGTCTCACCGGTTTCAATAAATCAGTCCAGGAGCACAATGATAGAAACTGGCTATTCTGTAAAGCTGTCCTGATGGTGAATAATACTAATTTCAGAAATTTCTTAAGAAAATAGAGTTTACAGTCGAATACAGTGGAAAACAGCTCTGAGACAAAATATCGTCCAGGATTCCCCTCACAATTTAAAGGCAGAGACACAACACTTACATTTCACTGTGAGATTAATTTCTTTAGGTGCAGTTATGGGGGGATTGATTTAGTCAAGTGGATTGGTATGCTTTACATTTTATATTCCAGTCAAAGGCATATAAGACTTACTTTGTTGAATTTAAGAACAAATCCGACTCACAAACGCCCTCCGGGAGTTACCTTTGGGGAATACCTGTATTTTCTTCCATTTTCCATTTCTCGGATTGCGAGGAATGCAGTTTACAAGTACCGAATATCATGCATCACGTATGCGCTTCTTGTTTTGACGCCGAGCATCACGTGATCACAACTGAGCCAATGAGTTTTCTCTTGCGCTGCGGAATCGTGGGTAATCGTCTCCACTGCTGGGTCTTAGTGCTTGTCTCTCACTGGTATAATCAACATCCGTGCACGTGTGTACTGTTTAATACATGCGCGCTGTACACACACGCTTATAAACACAAAATAAAAGAAGTTTTATACGCACACACGGGGTCACAGTGTTATAGTAAACAGTACACATGTGCACGGATGTTGATTATACCAGTGAGAGACAAGACACGTGTGTGCGTGGGTATTAAAGCAAAAGAAAGTCTCATTATAGAGGTTAAAGATTATAGAGGATACAGTGCACGCGCGTCATTTGACACTGTACACTTACACACACACACACGTGCACTCTCCGCCCTGCGTCGCCTTCACACACAGACACTCACACACACACTCTGCTCTACACAGAAACACTGCTCTGTTGCGATTCTTTTCAAAGGTAAAGTGACCCACTTGTCCCACACCGTCTTGATGGCAACTAGATTGTCTCTCTGCCATCAAGCTGGTCTGTCATCTTGTTTATCAAAATGGATAATCCTGGAAATTATGTGGACGTTTTCCAGGAACGTTGCATGAAATTGTTCCTTGCCAGTTTCTGCATTCTATTGGGATTCTGTGGATTCCCCCCTTGGATAAGAACCCCAAAGTGGGCATGTGAATGGGTTTGGTCCATCTCTTTTCCCCTTGTTCTAAAAAACACGCTTTCCTTCAAAATGATTGGAAACCAGAATAATTTTCTGGATTGAATCTCGTATGAAAAGCTAAAAAGAGGACTTGACTTTACTTTGTTTCACTTTATTGTCCCCAAAGAGGAAATTGTGGAAGGCAAAATAGATAAACGCACAATTTATACACATAAAATAACAAAACACATGCAAGTCCTGCTCTAAATTCTAATTATATAAAATATAAATGTTTTAAAAGAAAATCAATTTAACAAAAACTCTCTTTGATACCCTCCATCCCACCCTTCATCCTTTCTCATTCTACAGAGTAATGAAGGATGGGATAAAACAATTAATTGTCCATATGGGCCCAAAGACTTCAGTCTGATGGAAAGGCCTGAAATTCCTTAAATAAGCGGCATTAGATTGATAATAAGGTGTGGGTTCTATAAATGTTACTAAGACCCATAAACAAAACCAATCATTTTAATGGTAAAATTCAAAATTCTGCTCAGTAGGTTTTTTTGTGCAGCATTGCTACTTTCATGTCAAAACAGAATCCAAAATGTGAAAATGCTTTCAGAAAAGGACTTGATCTTGAGAAAGTCAATTGAAGTCAAATGAGGAAGGCTTATGCAAAAAATGCTTATGCTTATACTTATGTTCCAGTTTATCAATTGCACTTCAGTTTACTATTTACAGTAGGAGCCACACGAAATAGACGAGGCTGTGTCAATGCCGTGCGGATTATATTTAAATGAAATATACTTAGCATATATGTCTAACTATTCCTTTTTATTTATGGACATGTGTATAACGAAGTGAAGACCTGTGTTCAATTGTTTCCCGCACGGTGTATCTGCATGGAGAGTTTGTATGTGCTTGTGCGCGTCTGATATTAACTAACTACCTGATTCGTGAATATGTCAACATATCTTCGTTAAAACGTAAAAATGTGTCGACATTGAGCACCATCAAAAGACATGAATGAACAAAGAAATATGTTTTTTAGTAAATGTTCTTATATGCAAACAAAGTGATTCGGGCTTTTAATAATAATAATGTTTTTTTTTGCTGTTTGTGTCCAGCATAAACGCGTGCGATTTATTGATAAAAATGGCAGACCGTTATCGCGTCTCGCAATAATGCGGATCAAACATAATATATATGTCCATAAATAAAAATGAATATTTAAGCATATACGTGAAAAACATTTCAGTTATTATTTCACAATATTACAGATTAAAACAAGGAAATAAGACGTGCTGAGCTTCAGTACATTGTGCTGGCGAAATACATTTTAGGCAGAGACATCTGCTCGGTCTTGTTAATTCGTTTTAAACCCCTCAATTCTGCCAGTTTCCCCATCAGTGAAACCGGTTTGATAACTTCACACCTATTGTGAATGAAAGGTGAGAAGAGGGATTACAGTAAGTGTCCGCGGGTGTTCACCTTGGAGCGTGCTGTCACGTTGTCAGCGAGTAGACTAAAACTAAATGTTTATACTTCATGTAGAGTCTGAGATTATTTACCATAAGCTTTGTTGTATTGTTTTATACACAACCTATGATTTCACCCATGCTAATTTACGAATGGAATATTTTTTATGTTACACGCTAAAAACTGCTGGGTTAAATGTTAAAGTGCTGGGTTATTTTATCTATTTATTATTATTTAGTACATTGCCTGTTAGAAATACCCCAAATGAAATTAATCCGCTGTTTTAACCACTGCACAGATAGGTAATCTGCGGTAGTTTTTACTACTACTACTAATGATAATAATACTGAATGGAGAAAGTGCAGTCAAAGAAGTATCATCATTGCAGGAGATAAGAAAATGAAGAATAAATACATATCAGTATTTAAATACGTTTATGAGCTCTGTCGCTTGCTGTCAATGGCATAAGAGAGATAACACATTTTCGGCTTCAGTTTAAATTTTCACAGCCTACCGCGAGCTGCCGCGGAAGCGCGCGAGATCCCTTTTCTCGAAACGTCTTCTTAATGGCCAGTTCTGTAAGGTGAGAAACCTCAATGGAGAATGTACTGACTCCCCGCACTACTGACTGTCAATGCTAAATGCTGTGTTTGATGGGTTTTTTTCGACCTGCGCAAATGTGTTTGTGTTAAACGAACACGAAATGACGAATGCAGGAACACACACCTCTGACTTTGAGGCGTTTACAGTAAATTCACCGTAGACAGTGTTTATTTTGCTGAACATTACAAAACTCCCATGTCCCAAATCTTTAATAAGCAATATTTACAATAGAACAAACCAGGAAATAAGTGTTTGATGCATTGCAGTACTCTGTACAAATGCCCCTATAAACTTGACCCTGAACAGCC
This sequence comes from Clarias macrocephalus, assembly GCA_011419295.1. Classification (NCBI taxonomy): domain Eukaryota; kingdom Metazoa; phylum Chordata; class Actinopteri; order Siluriformes; family Clariidae; genus Clarias; species Clarias macrocephalus. The sequence goes on from JAAGKR010001432.1 coordinate 78,991, forward strand.
ACGGGCTGGCTTTAGCAACAATTGGTGATTGTTTTCATTTTTTTTTTTGTATATATATTTTCAAATGTTATTTGAAAACATATATGCATAATTCGTAAAATGTATTAATGTATATATTTGTTGTGTCATGTGCGTTGGCTTAATTTGTGATTGAGACAAATAGGTTTAATTTAAATAATTTTTATTAGTAGTAGTAAGCCAGGCTTTAGCAACCTTGGACAAATCACAATATAAGAAAATTTAAGCTGTCTTATGCGCACATGAGCTCTCTATTTCTCTCGCACACACACACACACACACACACACACACACACACACACACACACACACACAAATAGTACCTCAAATGATGATTGATGATGATGATTGAGACCCATGGGTTTAATTTGCATAACAAAAATTATTATTATTAATAGTAGTGGTAGTAGTAGTAATCCAAGACAATATAAGCAGTAAAAATACAGTAGGTAAACTATCCATGTCCTGCAATAACAGCCGCCAACACTCAGGGATTTTTTAGTTGTTTTAGAATTGTTTTCAAGTGTGAATGTTAATGGGGATTTAATCTGTCTCTGCTGCCGCATCTATTCACAGTTGTGATAAGTGATTAATGCCCCATCTGATTTTTGATGGGGGAGCATTATGCATGATTAAAAGAAATACTGATCCATATGGGCAGATATTTGTTCCAGATATTATGCGGCATTAATTAAGTTCTTTCAACCTGCCGGTGCGCAAACGTGTTCAGCTCAGGCGAACCTGATGAATGTGGCACTTTAACCGTCCATCTTGTAAATTGCTTATTAAACCTATGAACACCTATGTGTTCTTCCTCTCTCTCTCTCGCTCACACACACACATACATGCATACACAAATAACACGTGGAATCGCATAAAAACAAATGAAACTAGGGCAAAAAATATAAGCAGTAAAAGATACAGTAGTACACTGCAGGTGATCCCTGCATGTCCTGCGATAACAGGCACTAAACCTCTGAAACTTTTTAGCTGTTTTAGTATTGTTCTCAAGTGTGAATGTTTATGGGGATTTAATCTGTCTCTGCTGCCGCATCTATTCATAGTTGTGATAAGTGATTAATGCCCCATCTGATCTTTGATTGGGGAACGTTATGCAGGGATAAATAACAAAAGAAATACTGATCTGTTGTAACAATGTAGGTCGCGCGAGTTGCAGATCCGCGCATAAACTGTTCAGAACGGGCAGATCTGCAGGCTCAAAAAATACATAAGTCTCTCTCATAAGGGCATAAGCCCAGAGAGGGTCAAAAGTTTTATTTTTGTTTCCAGAGCCCGTCCGTTCTCCATAGACAGCGGAGCTTTGTTTATTTTGTGTTTCCTTTCAAGTTAGCTAAATGAATAATCCCATGCCATCTCCAAATGGAAAGATCTTCCCGTGGGTATCATAAGCACTCTCACACACTCTTATTTTGTTAAACCCCTCTCATGCCCTGCGTAAAAGCTCTTACCATTAAAAACATCTCGTGGTGCGACTCTCCATACTGCCCCACGTAACATCCGTATGGGCAGATATTTGTTTCAGATATTATGCGCCATTAATCAATTTATTTCGCCAATTTTGACTATCAGCGATATATCAAAATATAAAAAAAAAAAAACCCAAGCAGAAGTTACATTTTCAGCTTTACTTTGCAGCAAAATAGTATCTATCAGTGTATTAAACAGAACTAGATAAAATAAACCGTAATGTAAAATACATAGCCTGCATTTATATTCCGTATCTACAGCTATCGGTATAGATAAATTACAGATGTTACCATGTCTTTAAGGATTATTAAGGATGTCTTGGAAAATATTGCAATAACTCATTTTATTTATTAAGAAATTAATTAATTTAAAATAACATAAGCATCATGGGTTGTTTATTAAGTGATTTTAAAAATTCAGTTTTATTAATCGGTTGTTATTTTTTTACCATATCATCTATTTATGAAACTATGTTGACAATGCCTGTACAGTATATAGACATGCTGTATAAGTTGCCTGGACACTGCAGTTAGCTGAAGCAATCGATGCTTCACCTGGTGAGATTATACAGCATTGCAACCATCTTATTGGAAAGCGCATGGGGGCGTTTACGTGGCATCGTTAACTGCATCATCGTGGAAAATCACATTCCGTGCACGGATCATGCCCGGACTTTTCAGGGTTCGCTATGGGACCCGCAATATTCCAGGCGGATGTATGACAGGGCTACTACTGTATATGAAAGCCAAGATATTTATCCTCCTCATGTCACAGACATGTGCCCAAAATTTTTATGATATTTATATGAAATATATCACTTCAGAGGCTCTCTACCGAGACAGCATCCTCATCTGCAGGTTTGTGACAGGATGGGGCCGCCCAATACAGTATGGCTGGCGGCGTATTAAGGAAGTGAATGGATCTTGCACTCCCGTCACATTATAAAAGTGGCGTGGAGAGCTTTCAGGAGTCTTAAATGTCCGGAGTAACAATGGCATGAGAAACGTCAGGATTTAAGGCACAGAGTCTGATGATGTTCAACCAATGCTAAAGGCGAGAGCAGCATGTGGGTACAGCAATGTCACACACTCCAGAATCTTCTAAGGTGAGTAAAAGAACACTGCCTACTGGTCACTGCATATGAGAGATTCTGGCCTGAACTGCCGGTGCACTTTTCACCCTCAACATATCTAGCTAAATTATAAGATATTAGAGATTCAATTCACCGCTGACCCAAAGCTGAAGCCCTACTACATAATGGTGGAGAATAACAGCAGGCACTGTTTGGCTTAAAAATTCATAAAACAAAGGCATTTTACTGTATCTCTTCTATTGTCCGGAAATACAGTAGATTAGAGACAGAGAAACAGAGTTTTTGCAATACTGTATACTTGAATTATGTCACACCAATGTATGAATGAATGAAATGGAACGCGAGTCAATTGTGTGGATAAAATCCATGTGTGTTTTGTGTGTTTGTATGTTTTGTCTGACAAAGGGCTGAGATCTGTTGAGATCTCAGAAACACTGTTGTGTTAAGTGTAGTAACAGCTAAGTTATTGGCTTCACTGTAACAAGTGGAGTTGAGGTCATTTCGCGCTATAAAAAATAATTTAAATACAGTGGAACGTATTACAAACATAATTCGATCCAGAAGCAGGCTTGTATATGAAAACAAACACTCATAAACCAAAGCATATTTAACCATAAGAAATAATAGAAACTCAAATTATTCATTCCATAGCCCAAAAAAAGAAATACTTTTATATATATATATATATATATATATATATATATATATATATATATATATAATACAATATATAATATAATTAATACAAAATATAAAGTAAAAATAAAACAAATTAACTTGCACTTTACCTTAAAAATTTTTTAATAAATTTGACAGCTAAGTGTTTCCATTTGTGCGCGCAGACGCTGTGTATGTATGTGTGTTTGTGTGTGTGAAGCTAAAGTAAGAGGAGAGAAAGTTTGAGCCTCTCCCCTCTCCCTCTTCTCATCGTCCACAGTAACCCTTCCTCCTCTGTTATTTGAGTTTCACACACACACACACACACACACACACACACACACACACACACACAATGGAAACACTTTTATCGGGAAAATAAACAAGAAATCTCTCTAATGACACTAGAATGAGCGACCCACTGACAGAATCACTGCTTTAAAGTAAAAATCAACAAATTAACATGGACTTTACTTAAGAAAAGTATCGTGACAGAGAAATGTTTCTGTGTAGAGAGCAAAGAGTGTGTGTATTGTGTAACCGTGAAGGCGAGAGAAGGAGGGGTGTGTGTGTGAAGGTGCGAGGAGGAGGGGTGTGTGTGAAGAGGCACGGTGTCCAATGACGCGCGTCCACACACAAAGTGCCGACTGACACACACAGGGAGAAAATGGATCTTTAACCTCTCTAATGAGACTTGCCTTTGCTTTGCACACGTGCACACACGTTATAATAAACAGTACACGTGCACTGTGTACGCACATACAAACACAACATTAAATATGTTATACGCGCACACACGTGGTCACAGTGTTATAGTAAACAGTACATGTGTGCACGGATGTTGATTATACTAGTGAGAGACACGCACTAAGACCAAGCAGAGAGAAAAACCAGTGGCTCAGTTGTGATTATGGGAGTAATTTTTACTTGATTTTATGTGATTTTACTTATTTTTAAGGAATAAAAGGTACCCCATCCTGATATAATCAACATTTACTGTGGATAGCAGATCTGATATGTGTGTGCATATCTGGGCATATAGGCCCCCTGGAATGTGCTTACACAGGAAATCTGAGCTATACATTGGGGCACCTAGAATGGAAAAGCTTAATGAGACTGAGATGTTTAAGATGACATCAACCCATGTATAATGGACCCTATTGTAGAGGGAAGGGGATATAATGGGGAAGAGGTCGAGACCTAAGAGGTCTGCAGACCTTCCCGGCTTTACTGATCAACCAATAAAAGACGTTATCTTCTGAAACCAAAGCCTGAGTCTTTGATAATTTTCTATGACAACTCGGCGAAATTGGCAGGATTGAAAAAGGGGCAGGGGTGTGTCTGATCACCGTGGGCATCCTTGGCCGGCAGCACAAACAGGTGGCCACCTACAAAGCCAAGCAACTTTTGCTTATATACTTCGTTTGTGCTGTTTGCCGGGGATAACCCATGGTGGTAAGGACGCCTGATTAAAACCTCTCCAAATTAAGTAATTTTTAAATGGGCCTTGTTTCCAGAAGGAAATGCATGATTCAGCTTACTAACTGTTATTTTGGTAGTACATAAATAGTAGCTGGTAAAATAAGCATTGCATTGGTCTGTTTGTGCTTTCAAGAGGACCTTGATGGTTGACAGTAAGGCTAGAAACAGACGGGTATGAGAAAGCGCATATGAGCGTCTATTTGTGTTGCTAAGAGGGCTTTGATAGATAGTAATACATAATAGGTAGATAGGCTCTATATTAATCTGTCCCTATTGCCAAGAGGGCCTGGATGGATGGCAATTGATCAGGTTAATAAGGAAAGGTGCGCTTAATTAGAAATACTGCTTGTGTGAGGATTCCGCAGTGGTTAAAATAGATACCCTTTTTTTGAGGAACATACTGGTGTATGTCAAAGAATTGTATAGCCACTGAGAAACTGGCAGTGTATGAGTATTGTGGCTGTTATAGATACCATTTTATGTGGAACATACTGTTGTATGTCAAATGTGTTGTATTCCTGCTGGTTAACAGATATTGCATGAGTACAGTGGCCATTGTAGATATGCTTTTTATGGGAAACATACTGCTTGTATGTCAATGATTTCTGGATGCTGCTGAAGAACTGACATTGTATGAGTGTGGCAGCCAATATACATATATTTTCTATGAGGAGCACAGCGCTTGTGTGGGACAAGTGAGAGTGAATGAGCCCTCCACCAAAGGACAAAGTGTGCATGAATGAGCCCTATTTTCCAGAAAAAAGGGACATAGTATGAAACTATAAGCCCTATAAATAAAGGGGTAGAGTGAAGTGGTGAATGTGTTTGAACCCTATATTAATACTGCAGCATTAATCGGGTATTGATGAAAGTATTCATTGTGTATAAAAATACTGAGCTTTTGGCGAGTACTAATAGGAAAATACTGAAATACTGTACATTAAAGAGTTTCATTGTTTGGTCTTGTTAAGGAAAATGGCTGTTTATGTGATTGTACATTTGATGTGGCATGTGCGAGGAAATGGAAACTTTGGTAAAAAATTACAAGACAGCTGCTAGAGAGAAAAAGTGTGTGCAGAGAGAGTTGAAAAGACAGCAGGAAAGAGAGGTTTAAGAAAGAAGGAGAGGAGTCGGTAAGGAACAAAAAGCAGAAGAAAGGGACATAGTATGAAACTATAAGCCCTATAAATAAAGGGGTAGAGTGAAGTGGTGAATGTGTTTGAACCCTATATTAATACTGCAGCATTAATCGGGTATTGATGAAAGTATTCATTGTGTATAAAAATACTGAGCTTTTGGCGAGTACTAATAGGAAAATACTGAAATACTGTACATTAAAGAGTTTCATTGTTTGGTCTTGTTAAGGAAAATGGCTGTTTATGTGATTGTACATTTGATGTGGCATGTGCGAGGAAATGGAAACTTTGGTAAAAAATTACAAGACAGCTGCTAGAGAGAAAAAGTGTGTGCAGAGAGAGTTGAAAAGACAGCAGGAAAGAGAGGTTTAAGAAAGAAGGAGAGGAGTCGGTAAGGAACAAAAAGCAGAAGAAAGGGACATAGTATGAAACTATAAGCCCTATAAATAAAGGGGTAGAGTGAAGTGGTGAATGTGTTTGAACCCTATATTAATACTGCAGCATTAATCGGGTATTGATGAAAGTATTCATTGTGTATAAAAATACTGAGCTTTTGGCGAGTACTAATAGGAAAATACTGAAATACTGTACATTAAAGAGTTTCATTGTTTGGTCTTGTTAAGGAAAATGGCTGTTTATGTGATTGTACATTTGATGTGGCATGTGCGAGGAAATGGAAACTTTGGTAAAAAATTACAAGACAGCTGCTAGAGAGAAAAAGTGTGTGCAGAGAGAGTTGAAAAGACAGCAGGAAAGAGAGGTTTAAGAAAGAAGGAGAGGAGTCGGTAAGGAACAAAAAGCAGAAGAAAGGGACATAGTATGAAACTATAAGCCCTATAAATAAAGGGGTAGAGTGAAGTGGTGAATGTGTTTGAACCCTATATTAATACTGCAGCATTAATCGGGTATTGATGAAAGTATTCATTGTGTATAAAAATACTGAGCTTTTGGCGAGTACTAATAGGAAAATACTGAAATACTGTACATTAAAGAGTTTCATTGTTTGGTCTTGTTAAGGAAAATGGCTGTTTATGTGATTGTACATTTGATGTGGCATGTGCGAGGAAATGGAAACTTTGGTAAAAAATTACAAGACAGCTGCTAGAGAGAAAAAGTGTGTGCAGAGAGAGTTGAAAAGACAGCAGGAAAGAGAGGTTTAAGAAAGAAGGAGAGGAGTCGGTAAGGAACAAAAAGCAGAAGAAAGGGACATAGTATGAAACTATAAGCCCTATAAATAAAGGGGTAGAGTGAAGTGGTGAATGTGTTTGAACCCTATATTAATACTGCAGCATTAATCGGGTATTGATGAAAGTATTCATTGTGTATAAAAATACTGAGCTTTTGGCGAGTACTAATAGGAAAATACTGAAATACTGTACATTAAAGAGTTTCATTGTTTGGTCTTGTTAAGGAAAATGGCTGTTTATGTGATTGTACATTTGATGTGGCATGTGCGAGGAAATGGAAACTTTGGTAAAAAATTACAAGACAGCTGCTAGAGAGAAAAAGTGTGTGCAGAGAGAGTTGAAAAGACAGCAGGAAAGAGAGGTTTAAGAAAGAAGGAGAGGAGTCGGTAAGGAACAAAAAGCAGAAGAAAGGGACATAGTATGAAACTATAAGCCCTATAAATAAAGGGGTAGAGTGAAGTGGTGAATGTGTTTGAACCCTATATTAATACTGCAGCATTAATCGGGTATTGATGAAAGTATTCATTGTGTATAAAAATACTGAGCTTTTGGCGAGTACTAATAGGAAAATACTGAAATACTGTACATTAAAGAGTTTCATTGTTTGGTCTTGTTAAGGAAAATGGCTGTTTATGTGATTGTACATTTGATGTGGCATGTGCGAGGAAATGGAAACTTTGGTAAAAAATTACAAGACAGCTGCTAGAGAGAAAAAGTGTGTGCAGAGAGAGTTGAAAAGACAGCAGGAAAGAGAGGTTTAAGAAAGAAGGAGAGGAGTCGGTAAGGAACAAAAAGCAGAAGAGGAAAAAATGTAAAAAGTCAGACAGTGAGGCACAGAATAACAGCAGGGAAGTGTTAGTTTCACCTCCCCCATATGTGCAGACAGAAGGTAAATTCCCGATGCTTAAGGAAAGTTTTAGGAGAAAAGCAAATGGAAGGTCATGTAGATTTAGATGAAGACTACAGAGAGCCATGGGTGAAGTCAAGAAAGAGACAGGATAGGAGAATGGTTATAGAGGAAAGCACACTCTTAGGTTGTTATATGGAAGTAAAGGCATATCTACAGAGAGTGAAAAAACTATATGGGAAGGAAAATAGAATAGAGGAAGGGGGGGTGCAGACAAGTGGTTGGACAAGAACACTATAACACCATGACAGTTAAGAAATCAGACAGATACAACATTAAGGACTGGACATAGGCCCTTATACAGTAGAGAAGATGAAGGTGAAGAGGAATTGTCATTTAATATAGGTAGTTGGAAACAGGGAAGTAACACCGGGAGACTTCCACAATTCCACAATTCCCAATTTTAATTAAAGGTGCATGGGGGCAATATGTACCATGGTCCACTCAAGATCTTGAGGGACTTGTCAACCGCCTCCCTAACATTCACAGGGGTGCAGGGAAATGGTTTAAGGTCTTAGAAGAAGAGACCTCAGGCATATCATTGGGAAATATGAAAGCTCTTTTGGCAAAGATTTTGGGGGGAAGGGGAAAGATGGAAGAAATCCTTCAAGCTTCTGGCTTGAGTGAAGTTGTAGATACATACCACATGGATGGAACTGTCTTTGATGCTTACCGCCCTACTGTGTGGCAGGCCTTGCGTGCCGAGTATCCAACTAGAGTTGACCAGGCATTAATGGGTGAACCAGAACCAGAAAGCGATCCTGAGGGAGATGCATTGTTGTCTACACTGTTTAGACAAACTATAATAAATGCCATGCCTCAGCCTGTGAAAAGTAAACTGGAAGATGTGGTCGGCTTAACCTCCAAAACACACAATGAGTTCTGTGATCACGTCTCACATGCTGTTGAACAGTACAGAAAAAATGAGCAGTTGGGAAGTTGGGAACTCAAGAAAAAGAGTTGCAAAGAAAATTGGCTCAGTTACAGCTTGAGGAACTGACAAAGAAAAACAAGAAAAAGGTTGAAGCTAACAGAGGAAGCAGAGCAAATGTTGTGAGGGCCCCAGGCAATCCTTCACCCATGTTCCAGCCAGCTGCAGTCACCAGCGATACATCACCAGCAGCACTTCCCCCAAACACACACCAGATGCCTGCACCTGTTGTCAACGTTTACACTAAAAAGCCAGTGCAGAGCAAACCAGCACCAAAGAGGACAAAGAAACATTCGTGTTAACCTTCCACCATGAGTGTGTTTGGGATGTGGACAGGCTGGACATAACTGATCAATTTTACCCACACATCCATGGCCCCAGTCCCCGGGGGTGCGATGGGATGGAGGTGGCAGCAGCCCACTCGAGATAGTTCAATTTCAAAGCCCAGTAAATCCATGGGGGTGTCCAAAACAGGGGTATTAGGGGTGCCCAGAGAGTCCTACCAGGGAGAACAAGTTACAGATTTTAACAAGTGATGCTGAACAAGAACCAATGTTACACATTGAGGTAAAAATACACTCATGTTAGTAGACACAGGAGCGGTTTATACATAATTAAACTTAAGTCATGCCTCACATCTCCCCATGTCTGGGAAATTTGATTTTGATTTTCGGGACAAAAGCAGTTAATTCCTGTGACCAGTCCATCTACAAACTAACAATAAAAGTGTGACCATACCTGTTTTAGTCTCAAGTTAGACACCAGATAATTTGTTAGGCAAAGATGCATTATGTAAATTAAGACTGCAAATATGGTGTTCTCCATAAGATGTGTATGTTGACATGAAAGGTATAAAAAAATCAAATGTTAATGACTGAGCCACAAGCAAATGTGTATTGGATAGGACAGCTAGAAAGGTATGTAAGTCAAGTAATGCATAATTGGGGAAAGTTCATTAAAGCACAGATTCCTGAAGCACAATTAACTACTTCAAACTTTCACTGTACAATAATGTATGACGAAGCTGAGCTATATAGGGAAATGGAGAGTCAGGCCCCACCTGAATTATAGTCTCAGGATGATACAGATGTAGGCCAAATTAAATCAGCCCAATTCAAGTACAACTCAAACCCAGAATAAGACAATATCCTTTGCAACCTAAGGCAAAAGCTGGCATAAAAAACACTATTGAAGACATTGTCAAAGCACGTGTGTTATTAGAGACAACCTGTTGCTGTAATACTCCAATTTTTCCTGTGATCAAACCAAGTAAAACCAAACGGCGTCTTGTGCATGATATTCGAACAATTATTAATTTAACAGAGGATTATCCAGCAAATGTTCCAAATCCACACACATTGTTAACCAATGTCCCCCCCAAAGCCAAATACTTCACTGTGATTGATCTTTGTTTAGCCTTCTTCAGTAATCCAGTAGCAGAAGAGAGTAAATATTTGTTTGTATTTACATATGGTAATTTACTGGTAAATAATATATACTAGAGAATGCCTCAGGAGGTCAGACACTCTCCACATATATTTAATCAGGTTTGTTTTAAAAGCTGTTTTAAGAGATTTAATGATAAAAAGTAAACTCCGCCAGTAGATGGATGATATTTTGATAAGATCATCATCACTAGAAGCATGCCATAGTGATTCCATGGTTACTTAGTAAGCTAGCTCAGGGAGACCATAAAGTGTCCAAGGCTAAACTGCAATACTGCAAGACTCAAGTTGAATACTTAGGGCTGCTAATTTCACATGGTATAAAAGCCAAAAGCGTCCACCCAATTAGAAGGCATAATTAAAGCACCTTGTCACAAATAGTCAATAGTTGATGACCTTTCTAGGCTTACCAGGCTTTAGCGCTAATTGGATTGAGGAGTATGCAGTAAAAACAGCTCCACTAAGGGAAATAATGAGAGAGGTAGAACTGCAAGATCTAAGTGCTCCATTAATATGGAACACAGATGCACTGTTAGCATTTGAATCTATCTATCAAAAAACAAATGCAGGCACCTACCTTAGGTATACATGATTATAACAAACCGTTCTGTATGTGGATAACCGAGCTGATGGATATGCATCAGCTGTATTGATGACTACAGCACAGAGCTAGATAATAGCACAAGGTTACCCACCATGCTATCAGCAGGGCCTTGTATCAGTGCATTATGCATATGAAAAAGCGTCAACATTGACTATGGGTTACCCAGTAACCATTTATACACATCACAAAGTTGTAGAATTGGCTGAACTAGGGAAATTTGTTCTAACTCAAGCTCGCATTCTAGCATATTCTTCACTGCTCACAAATTCCGACATTACTATAAAGCAATGTGACACAGTCAACATTGATCCCTTAAGCCTATGAAGGTGCATCTCATGATTGTGTGGCGAATTCATTGCCATTTACTAGGTTATGGTCTGATCTTGAGTCTAAACTGATAGCTGAAGCAGAAGTCACTTACTTTGTTGATGGGTCTAGTTTTAGAGACCATTTAGGAAATCACATTGGGTATTCAGTAATAATAAAAGACGGAGAAGACTTTAAACCTGTTTTATCTCAGCACTGTTCACAACCATGTTCTGCTCTATTAGCTGAGCTGAAAGCTCTCACAGCTGCCTGCCAATTAGCCAAAGGGCTAGTAGCAAATAGTTTTACAGATTCAGCCTATTCGCATGCTGTATGTCATCTGTTTGGAGGTTTTAAAAACAGTGATGGAACCCCCATTCAGCATGCAAAGCAGATAAGTCAATTAATGTCTGCTATGATGCTACCAAAACTATTGGCTGTCATTAAATGTCAGATCGATAAAAAAGGAAATGACTGTCACTAAGGGTAACAACATAATAGATTTAGAAGGAAAGCAAGCATCAAAGTTGTAACACTCAGATAAAATATAATTACCTAATGTTACACTAAGTGAGAGATCTTTTTCTTCGTGTCGATGTGCTTTAAAAACCAGTGAACACGAATAACAAACCCAAGACCAATTCAAACAATCCAAACATGTATTATATGAAAAAATAAACAAAAAGGTGCACCAACCAAGAAAACCAATAAAGAAAACAATATTTACAAAATATATACAATGAAAAACAGGGTGTATGTGAATGGGTATAATGCACAAAGTCCAGGTTATTGTATTAGTGGGTGTGAGAGTTGAATCGGTCTCATCGGAAATGATGGAATACAACCGGGAGGCTGATGTTGGAGCAAGAGTGTCCTGGCGAAGCAGTTCAGTTCACTTGTGTAACTCATAACATAAGTTGTGTAATGCATAACGATAATGCAAACAGCGCGCTGTATCTCCATAACTCTCTCCTCCGAGTGCTTTCCCGGGCCGGCTTTATATCCGGGTCAGGTGACCCCGTGCATCACCATCTTCCCATGCTGACCCTCAATGCATTCTCGCGAGAGTGTGAACGGGAACCAATACACATAAAATACATACGGGCAAATAAACTACTCAAAACTACTGGGTTCGGGCAACTGCCATGTGAATGGCGTATGGCTGCCGTGTGGCTGCCATGATCCTTTTCCTGCCAGAAAGGCGTGTGAAGATTTCACAGTACACCCGCCCACTGAACCACTATTTTTTAATTTATTGTCTGCCACCACTAGATGGTGCTTTGTTCTCAAGAAGACATTAACAGTAGCCAGCAATTAACTGCTACGTAGCAATCACATGATTTTAACCCTCCTCACCCCCGCCGGACTGACGCTAACAAACTGTAATATTCAGATGACGTTGACCGTTTAATGGACTTTTTATTCAGGGTAAGTGGTGCCTTTTTTAAAATAAAATTTGGTTGGGTTAGTTTACATTTTTTTTTTTTATCTGCCGTTTTGAAAATCACTGGCAGGGCCAGCAGCGTTCAGTTGTGACTTTTAGGACATCTGTTTACCAAGTCTGGAGTTAACCCTTAGGAGTCTGAGGGTGTTTTGGGGCCCCGAAGAAGTTCTGATATGTCCTGACATTTGTATATTTTTTCAGCTACTTATGAACATCTAACTACACTGTATTCATCACAAACTGGGCTACAGTAATATGTGAGCAGCATGTATGTACAAGTTTGTATTTTGGAGAAAATAACAGTTATGCCTGATTATTGAAAACAACAAAAAATATCACTGAAATAACTTCACAAACCACATTCATAACATTTGTTTACAAGACGTTTGTTACCTGGATCTTGTAGTCTAGAGATTTTACTTTAAAATGATGTGATTATTATCTTGATCACTCATTCACAGAAAATATTTTCATTTACATTTTCTAAGACATGTTTTGTTTAGAAGGGCAGTATGCGAGGAGACGTGAATGATCATGAATAATGCTGTACTTCAGAAAAGACAAAGACTCGAATAATTAGTTGCATGAATACCCCTTTCGAATAATTAGTTGCATAAATACCCCTTTCAGTCAGGTATGTGACAGAGTGAAGTGCTGCAAGAAAATAATTTGAGGACAAAAACATATTTCTTTTTTGTAGTTTATTTAGGATAAATCAAGATTCACTTGCAAGAATCTCAGGAACAGCACAATATAAATAATATGCGTAAAAACAGACATTCAGGGTAAAACTGAACAGAGCAAAGTAAAAGTTTACATTCAGTGTAAAAAAGTGCCCTAAGATAAAAAAAAGAGAACTGAAACAGACATTCAAAGCAAAATGGTGCAAACAGGAACAGTGCAAGATAAAATGGGTTTATGGTGTCCCACACCCCTTTGCCACTCTTGAAAGCAGTTCCTGTTCAACTGAAGACACAGGGGAACATTGCAGGCCTGACATCTCCAAGGTGTTTTTTTGCCGCTTGCCATGCACTGCTTTGCAATGCACACACAACCTGCAACCAGCATTGGCAGCATCTCTGGCGTCTGAGGTCAGCTCAGCTATTGGATCTGGTACGTGGTCAGTCCTTGTCCGTTTTGCCTCTACTTCCTGTGAGACACCACAAAGCTCTTTTAGAAGTTGTTCCATAAACTCTTTATGGGACAAGTTACCATATAGTCCTTTATGCACAATGAAAGCATTGGTGACAGCAATGTCCAAGAAGTGTAGAAAAATCTTTCTGTATCACTTCATCGTTTTGTGGTGTAATACTGTAACAACTGATCAGACCGGTCAATGCCCCCCTGTGCTGGTTGTATGCAGTCACAGGTGCAGGACATGGAAATGTCTTTGTAGTCCTGTAAATAGCCATTTATCAAGTGATTAAACATTTCCTCGTAGTATAAAATAAAGGCATGACTCACATCAAATCCAGTCAGCCAGCTCCGCTTGCCATAAGAAGTGGCTTGTTGAGAATGGTCCAATCACATGAGCCCAAATAGTGAATCAATATTGTTTTTAAATAAGAACAAAAGTGGGAGGGTTCAGGGGCACAGTGCTGTGCCCAAAGGATGATTTGAAAAGATCCAATTAGAGCTCAGCCTCAAATCACATGCTTTTAAAAAATTTACGTGCCTACATAGACACTTATTTGTCTGGCGCGCCGCGTGCACAAACTCAAATGAACGTAATTCAGTTTAGATTTTTAAAAAATTGCTAATAAATTATATTAAAATATACAGCAGAATATTGTGACTAAATGATTTTATTTCATTATTAAAATAAATTATGTAAATAATTACATGTTAAAGCAGCATTCTTCTTTGCCTAATTTTAATGGGGGCCACGCCCCATATTGACCAGCCGCCACTGGTCCCTTCATAGTTGCCTTGGCAGCCTGAGCATTGGTGCTGTGGCTTGAAGAGACTCATGGGAGAATATGAGTCAGCAGACGACAAGTGTGATCCAGATTCCCGTGTGGAAAGGAATCGCAGGTTCTGTAAAACCGTGTCGTCATCAGTCTGCATTTCCATGACTTTGTCTGCATTTTGCCTGCTTGTTTGCATTTTCTTTTTTTGAGGACGGGTGGCTGATCATTTTTCACTGTTACAACTATTTGAAGAAAAAAAAATTAGCACGTTGATGATACAATAAAAGAAACTAATTTACATTATAACACACACACACACACACACACACACACACACACACACATGCACTTACTCGGTATGATTCTTGATTGCCTTCAAAACGGAACGTTGCTTGTGTGTCCCAGTGTGAGGTGCTGATAAAGGCA
The DNA here is from genome assembly GCA_011419295.1 of Clarias macrocephalus. Taxonomy (NCBI): domain Eukaryota; kingdom Metazoa; phylum Chordata; class Actinopteri; order Siluriformes; family Clariidae; genus Clarias; species Clarias macrocephalus. The sequence continues at coordinate 94,025 of JAAGKR010001432.1, forward strand.
AGGGTGATGCAGACACATTCCTAAAAAATAAATAAATAAATTGTTAGCCTGTACTGTTCCAAGTAAACTAACAAAATTATACAGAGAGGCTCCAAAAAATACATAAACACTTCAACATAAATAATATACACATCTCTTCTGATGGTCACATGACAGCATCAACAATAGAGCGAATACTGATATCTTTATAGGAAACATAATACTACTCACTGCTGACATAATTTAATAAAGTTTTAAAAAGAGAATATAACACATAACAAGTGTCAAAATGTGTACAGATTTTTGTGCCCCTCTGTATTTGTTTAACACATTTAACACAACATGTATACCTCAACCTCAACTCAACATGTATACCTGAGGAGATATTGTTAATATCTGCTAAACTTAAAGCTACAGTCAACATTCATAAACATCTCCTAGCTACATAAGGCATGATTTTAGCCACCTGTAGTTAACATGCGTGTGCTAAATAACATTACTGATAGCAGGGTCATAAGCTAACCAAAACAGAGCCAAATATATGTTAGCAACCATAATCTAAAGCTATCCAAAACAAGGTGAATTACATTATAACTTTTACAAACATCTGTAAACTCCATAGGGCATTAGCTTAGCCGCTGGGAAATAACCTGTTTGTGCTAAGCTACATAAGGCAGCATGTTAGCATGATTAACATGCTAACCTAAAATATGTAGGTGTCAGCCACGCCTGTCAGCCTGTTTTTTCCCATGCTGTCACTTTCCCCATGCCTGCACTGTCCTGCCGGCACACCGGTTTCTCATCTGGTGCTGATTTCTTCCGGTATATAAGGAAGCGCAGCACGCTATCTCGCTGCCAGATTATTGTGTTTTTGCTCCAATATTCTCACGTTTTGAATTCAACAACTTTTGTTCCTCAACTACGGCTTCACTTCACCTTTTGGCTCAACACTCTCATGGACAGATCTAACACCTTCTAACTTTCACTTTCGCCCCTCGACAACTCTCCGCCTCTCGTCTCTCCATGGCACACAGCTTCAGGTTACCCAGTCTAAGCATCTCACAATCATCTCTGCTCCTCAGCATTTGGATCCATCTCTTCGCCCCTTCGTCGCTCGCTTCTGACAGAATAATCCGGACTTTAACACCCCTATGGTACATGACGAATATTTGGTGGTTCCCTTTAGTTTGACCAATGCCCCTGCTGTCTTCCACTCCCTTATTAATGACGTTCTCCGCGACTTCCTACCTTCGTGTTCATATACTTAAACGACATCTTAATTTTTTCTCATAGCCTGGAAGAACACCAGCACCATGTTCGTCAGATTCTTCAGAGGCTCTTGGAGAACAACCTCTACGTCAAGGCAGAGAAGTGTGAGTTCCACACATCCTCCACCACCTTCCTGGGCTTTGTCATTTCCCTGTCCAAATTAGAAATGGAACCAGCCAAGGTACTGGGCCGTCAGTGATTGGCCCACACCAGGTCCTGGTGAGACCTTCAACGGTTCCTTGGTTTTGCCAATTTTTATCGCCGCTTCATCCGAGGATACAGCTCCATCGCCGGCTCTCTGATCTCCCTAACCTCCGTTAAAACCCGTTTCTGCTGGAATAATGAGGCGGATCAAGCCTTTGCTGACCTTTTATGGTTGAGGTGATGCCTCCAATACTGGCATTGGGGGTATTCTCTCCCATGACAACAAGATGCATCCTTGTGCATTCTACTCCTGTTGCCTATCCCCAGCCAAGAGAAACTATGACGTAGGGGACAGAGACCTCTTGGCTATCAAGCTAGCTCTGGATGAGTGGCGACATTGGCTGGAGGGGACTGAGCTCCCGTTTCTTGTGTGGACTGACCATAGGAACCTGGAGTACCTGTGCACCGCCAAGAGACTCAATGCTCGTCAAGCTCGATGGTCATTATTCTTTTCCCGATTTAATTTTATCCTGTTCTACCGGCTGGGCTCCAAGAATTCTTGGCCCTCTCACGCCAGTTTTCTCCCTTCCAGGACTCCACGCCATGCGACACCATCCTCCCATCCCATTGTCCATTGTCTCATCGCAGCTTTGAAATTAGACATCAAGACCAAGGTTCAGCAGGCCCTAATCCAATCATCGAATCATCTCTTCGTTCCCTCTCGCCTACGCTCACAGGTCTTGGAATGGGCCCACGGATCCAGGTTATTTTGCCCCCCAGGAGCCGCCCGGACCCGCTTCATCATACAACAACGATTCTGATGGCCCACGTTAGGAAAGTACGTTTCCGGATTCGTGGCAGCTTGTGACATCTGTACCCATTGTAGGGTTAACAACCGACCATCAGTTGGCCTTCTCAGGCCCCTAACAGTTCCTCGCCGTCCATGGTCCCATATCTCTGTTGACTTTGTCACTGGCCTACCTCCGTCTGATGGTAACACCTGCACGTCGACCGCTTTTCAAAGTCTGTGCACTTCATCCCCCTTCCTAAGCTGCCCTCCACCAAAGAGACTGCGGAGCTACTAGTTCTCCATGTATTTCGGCTTCATGGTCTTCCAACAGATGTCATCTCAGATCGGGGTCCTCAATTCACCTTTCGTTTTTGGGGCGCATTCTGCAAGCTCATCAGGGCTACTCCCAGGTTATCGTCTGGTTTTCATCCTCAGTCCAACGGACAAACCGAATGAATGAATCCAGCACTAGAAGTTTCCCTCCGCTGTATGTCTACTCGAGACTCGACGACCTGGAGCAGATTCCTCCCATGGGTCGAATACGGGCACAACTCCCTATCCTCCGCCTCGACGGGACTGTCCCCATTTCAGTGTTGCTTAGGCTACCAACCTCCACTGTTCCCAGCCCAAGAACTAGAGACGGAAGGTTCTTCAGCCCAACAATTTGTCAGTCATTGGACATGGCTACTGTGAACATATTTTAATTAAATATACTTGTGTATGCAACAATATGAGAGAAAATTTTAATCTTAGTAAAAGAACATAGAGGTAAGGTAAGGAGACAGAGGTGGGCCAAGGACAGTGTGATGCCACAGTAGCAAGAACATGCAGCATGGATTCAAATGAACTCTAGACAGGTAGCCATCTTAAATGTGTGATGCTTAGTGGACAGTGTGTACCAAACAGACCCTAGAGATGATGTAATCTTTGTACCCTGAGATCCAAAAGTACCTGATGTCCATAGACATTATGTAATGTCAGCTGATGTGGTGTAGCTCCAGACATGAGGTAATCTACTTAGACATGGGGTGATCTTAACTGTGATGTAACAGGGGCCGGATACATGTGCAGACACATCACATTTAAAGGGACACAGACAAATAACCAAAAGACACACACACTCAGCTTAATGAATAATAAGTTTAATAAGAGTAGGCACAAAATAAAATAGCATGTGCAACTACATAGTGAATAAACTAGAAATACAAAGTATAATACATGTGCAAGTATAAGGCCCAACATAAAAAAGTACAGTAAAATAAGGGGCCTGGGTAAGCATCAAATAACAGAAAGGCATAAAAAATGAAATATCAAGCCTTCTCTGACCCAGAACCACATTAATGGGAAGATCAGTGTGAGGAATAAAAACAGAAATACCACGATTCAAAAGTGGTGTAGGTGCTTCAGGAAAATCAGTTTGGGTACAAACAGACACTTTAAAATCAGTCTGAGTACTGACACTTCTTAGACCGACAGGCCTTAAGATAGGCTGGGCTGGAGTACTACAGAATGACACAAGTATTAGTTTTCACAAAGTTTGCTGCTAAACTGCTTTTAGATCTTTGTTTCAGTTATTTCTGTGATGTACTGAAATATAATTACAAGCACTTCATACATTTCAAAGGCTTTTATCGACAATTACATGACATTTATGCAAAGAGTCAGTATTTGCAGTGTTGGCCCTTCTTTTTCAGGACCTCTGCAATTCGACTGGGCCAAATCCTGATTGATAGCAACCCATTCTTTCATAATCACTTCTTGGAGTTGGTCAGAATTAATGGGTTTTTGTTTGTCCACCCACCTCTTGAGGGTTTTCCACAAGTTCTCAATGGGATTAAGATCTGGGGAGTTTCCAGGCCATGGACCCAAAATTTCAACGTTTTGGTCCCTGAGCCACTTAGTTATCACTTTTGCCTTATGGCACGGTGCTCCATCATGCTGGAAAATGCATTTTCTTCACCAAACTGTGGTTGGATTGTTGGAAGAAGTTGCTGTTGGAGGGTGTTTTGGTACCATTCTTTATTCATGGCTGTGTTTTGGGTCAAAATTGTGAGTGAACCTACTCCCTTGGATGAGAGGCAACCCCACAAATGAATGGTCTCAGGATGCTTTACTGTTGGCATGACACAGGACTGATGGTAGCGCTCACCTTTTCTTCTCCGGACAAGCCTTTTTCCAGATGCCCCAAACAATCGGAAAGAAGCTTCATCCGAGAATATGACTCTGCTCTAGTCCTCAGCAGTCCATTCGCCATACTTTTTGCATCTGTTCCTGATGTTTTTTTTGGAGAGAAGTGGTTTCTTTGCTGCCCTTCTAGACACCAGGCCATCTTCCAAAAGTCTTCGCCTCACTGTGTGTGCAGATGCGCTCACACCTGCCTGCTGCCATTCCTGAGCAAGGTCTGCACTGGTGGCACTCCTATCCCACAGCTGAATCCTCTTTAGGAGATGATCCTGGTGCTTGCTGGACTTTCTTGGACACCCTGAAGCCTTCTTAACAAGAATTGAACCTCTTTCCTTGAAGTTCTTGATGATCCTATAAATTGTTGATTTAGGTGCAATCTTAGTAGCCACAATATCCTTGCCTGTGAAGCCATTTTTATGCAACGCAATGATGGCTGCACGCGTTTCTTTGCAGGTCACCATGCTTAACAATGAAAGAACAATGATTTCAAGCATCACCCTCCTTTTAACATGTCAAGTCTGCCATTCTAACCCAATCAGCCTGACATAATGATCTCCAGCCTTGTGCTTGTCAACATTCTCACCTGAGTTAACAAGACGATTACTGAAATTATCTCAGCAAGTCCTTTAATGACAGCAATGCAATAGAGTGGAATTTTTTTTTCGGGATTAAGTTAATTTTCATGGCAAAGAAGGACTATGCAATTCATCTGATCACTCTTCATAACATTCTGGAGTATATGCAAATTGCTATTATAAAAACTTAAGCAGCAACTTTTCCAATTTCCAATATTTATGTAATTCTCAAAACTTTTGGCCACAACTGTAGACTCTGGTCGCACAGGCCTGAAAGAATGTAAAAGAGAGCTATTTGCCTCCGGACGCGGTCTCTTAGAAGGACCAGGCCCGGAGTCATCCTTCCTGACATAAGTAAGACCATTCGTGTGTAGAAATTGTGTCAATGATCCATCAGACTCATTTTGGCAAAAACTCACTGAGGCTCGGTCCGCAACAGGTTCAGTAGGAGTGTAATCCTCAAAGGAGTTATGCTCTGGACTATCCTGGCTGTTTGTGTCGTCCAAAGGGATGTATTCAGTACTTGGGCAGTTGCGCTTAGCTATAACAATAAAATAAAATACGTAAATACAACAAATTAGGAAAATAAGACAAATAATTACAATGAGTATGAGAAAGATGCTTACCCATGGCCTGTGTGTTGAGAACTGTAGAGTAACCCGGAAGAACTAAGAATATATAGTAAAATAAGCGCCCCCCCCCCCCCTATATTTTTTAATAACGAACAAACTTAGTGTAAAGATAATGGAAAATAATTTGTAAGAAAAAAATTTTTATAATGGGGAAAAGATATGGAGTCAGATGACAAGGTATATGACGTAAGCAAACAAGATAAAAGAAAATGTAATTACAATGGGTGACAATATTGGAAAAAAGTTGGATTATAATGGGTTAATAATTTGATAAGAAATAAAAAAAAATGTACAGAGGAGGGGGCTTTATAAACTGTATAAAATGACCGGTGAGGTCACAGTCAAATCAGTCTGATTCTGGCGATGCATGGGTTTACATCCTAGGCATTGCTAAGCTGGCTCACTTGGTTTTATTGCTGCAATAAATCCTGCCTTACTTCATCCAGATCTTCAAGGAGTCCGGAGTCTTTCTTTGGTTCTTTTTAAAGTTAAAGTTTTTGTATATTTGTAATTAAGGCAACTGTAACTAGTGTAGGAGAAAAATCTCCCACACTACAATCAAGACGAACCCTGTTACGAGCTGTTGCCTCATACAAGAAACAAGCAGACCACCACCGTTCCAAGACTCCCAGGTATCATGTAGGGGACAGAGTCATGCTCGCCACCAGGGACATCCCCCTAAAAACACTTTCACGCAAGCTTTCCCTTCATTTCCTTGGCCCCTGATGAGCACCGACAAATACGCAATCTGCCCAGATGAGATGGCAGACGCACAGATTATTTCTACAATTTGTTTGAGCTGAAGGACCATTTGCCATACTATGTTATCTGATAGACTGTCGATCTTGTCACCAATAAGCAGCGGAAGAAATCTAAGTAAACACCAATTTTGAACTGCATGTCCACTGAGTTTCTCAGACCCTGGTTGCACCTCATTTGGTTTATCACTGGCATCGTTGCCAAGATATTTAAAACTAGTAATGCTGCGATTTAATTGCTTGTATGAGAAATTCTTCTCTGGAACTAATCTACTGATGTATAGGGACAGATCAGAAGACAAAACCCCCTCAAACAGATCATACCCTAAGCAAGGTACACCATGTACACCACAGTCTGAATTCATACCATGCAATTTTGCATTTTCTGCATTTTGCTTGTATGATTCAGCTGTTCTTGGTTTGCCTCTTTTGTATGGTGTAGCTTAAAAAGCATCTCAATGTATATCACAATACCTGCAAAAGTGTGAGCTGGAACTAAAATTTCCACAACCCCACCAATGTTGTGTGACCCCAAATTGTCTCCAGCTATGGCAATTAACACGCCTCTGTGAACTTGCCCATCATTTAAAACTATCCCTTGGTCCTCTATATTTTTCAGGTCTTCAACCAGTTTGCCAAATACTAAATTCTGACCAAAGTATTTGGAGGGGCAAAATATCTCCTAAAGTTAGGTAAACTGCCAGTACCTTGTGCTTTTTCTTTCCTGATCCCAGTGGGTTGGTCATTTCAAAACAATCTTGTTAAAGAATCAGGCTTAAAGAGTCAGAATGAAGTTTTAAATGAGAATTCTCTCTAAGATTGCTCCCATCCCAAACATCCTGAAAAACATCTCTAATCTGATTGCGTAACAGTGTTTTTCCATGTTGGTCCCTTACTGATTTACAATCAAATAGCGGTTTCTTTAAGTGGGATGTATTGAATACTTTCCCCAATGAATTTTGCCCAAGATATATCAGTTTTGGCTCAACATACCTAAAACTGTCCTTGAATACAGTCTTCCTTCTGTGGTCTGTCTTCAGCACATTGTTGCTTCAAGTCAGTAGATCTTCTGTTTGAATGACATTGATAATTTTGTTTATCTCAGATTCTGAAATTCCCATAGCGCTTAAATTTGTATTCAATTTATGAAAAATATTTGATTGATTGACATCATGAACATTTTGGAAACCCTCAATTATGGTTTGAATGACTGATGCTGGAAGTATTAACATATTTAAGATAGAATAAAGCTAAGCTGTTTAAAAACAGGGTTTCATCTGTCTGTACTGGTTGTACTCCGCGTCATCATGGGATGAAGCAGCTTCACATGGATATGAAGCATGTGTAGACCGATCTACTATGCAGTCAATCACAGACTTTTTTTTCGATGTGTTCTTGATAAATGTGAGGTAAATGTTGATATTACTGAAAATGTCTTTTCACACTGGCTAAAAGGACATTTTGCTATTTTACCTTCTTTAATGTGACATTTTAAGTGAGAAAACAGGCTGTTTAAGCCATCACATCTGAATTGACAAAAATCGACATGACAGAGCAATGCAATCACATCAATGACTACATCGTTTCTCTTACACTTTTTTAGCTGTTTTTTTGTAATCTCTATAAAGGTGTGATTTCAAAGTACGGAATTTTTTAAAACTGTGGCTACAGTCTGGAACACAACATTTAAAATTTACATTTGGGAGATGACAATGAACTTTCATGTGATGAGTAAAAGAGACAGTAGAACCAAGTGTCTGGAAACAAAATTGGCACATAAGCATTTTCGATATAATATAATTTGTCTATAATTTTCATTACAATTATTCCTCTAAAATGGTGGTGGACAGAGCAAACACACCTGTCTTGATTTACACTGCCCAGGGCGGGTGTAACTGATTTTCCAGCTCCTATACGATAAAGATTTTCAGACGACCAGTTTTATGTTCTCATCAGGCAGAAATAAATTCTCTTTTAAAATTAAGCCTCTTTTAATACGACTCTAATAATGGCTTCAAACAAAACAACAACAACAAAAAAAAAAAACGAGTGGTCCAAAGGAGAACAGTTAAACATTTTAATTTACTATAAACTTACTATAGCTCTAGTTCGTTTTTAGCTTTTAGCCATTACTTTCTTTTATCTGACGTTAAATAAATGCAAAACAAGCACGCTAGCTAGTACTAATAAAGCACCAAAATACGTTAAACAAAGTGAACCGTCACGCATCTAATAATTACGATTTATTCTTGAAAAATAACTGCGTGTAAGTCACAAAAAAGTAAGAAATGTATTATTACTTACCGTGCTATGTAACGTTCTAACAACACACATTCAATCAGGAATATAACCCAAAATGGTGAGTACTCACGAAATGGAGGAGATAGCATCGGAGACAGCATGGGTAGACTCAATGACTGAGCAATGTGAGGCGCCATCTTGTTTCCTTTTATGCTTCCTGAAATGCGACCGTATTACTTCTCCATAGGTGAAGTGATGAAGGGTTTGAGTTGTGATGTGTGGAATACCAGATGGGTTCGGAGCGCCGCAGGCAGCTGGAGCCGGTAGGTGACAGGGTTGATCCGGAGGGTTATGCGGTAAGGGCCGATGAACCTGGGTGAGAGTTTGCGAGATTCTGTATGGAGGTGCAGATTTTTCGTTGATAACCAGACCTTGTCACCTACATTGTACAAGCATACCTCAAATGGGCTTAGCTCGGTGGTGGATGAGATTGTAGTAGAGTTCAGCCCAAATGAGCATTCTCCTGCCGCAGATCCGCGACCTCGCGGCGCAAAGCCACAATGTCTTGGACACTAACGTGAAGAGCCGCGACCTCACCGCTCAGCTGCTCAATCAACCGGGCATGACCGTCCACCAAATCGCAGAGGTGAGCATAATCCGCTGGGTTTACTGCCGGCTCAGTCATTCTGTCACGAAGCAACCGGAGAATGATCAGAAGACTAGCAGTTAGCCCGTGTAGCGTGGATGGTAAACACAAACGCGGAAGTAGTGCGAACAGGCAGGATAACCACGCGATTTATTATCATCTGTGTTCTGGCTGTGTCTACTGTGTTGTAATACAACTAATGTTGTAATACAAACATTATGATTTCACTGTTGGTTCTATTATCATATAGACTGTTTTCACAAAAAGCACATTTCAAAATCTTTGCAGAGGTCAGAGGTTATTTTTTATTAACCAATCACAGTCCTTGAATTGCTGCATCATCCCTAGCAACGGGGTCGACCACACCTCCTCACTAAGATAAAAGTTTTTCTACTTTCCTTACTCACAGTTGCTCTAAAAAGTATCCTAAATCACTTTTAGTCTAGGACTCCCAGCTAGGACTTTTTAAGCTAAGATAGGAGTTCTCTGAGAGAATTCTAAGAAGCCTTGTGAATACGGGCCCTGGAGTCTACACATTGAGGGAAACAAAGACTTAAACTCTTCCATCTTTGATAGTTTTTAAAAATGGATACTTTAATATTAAAAAAACAGATAGAGAATAAGCAGCTGGTGTTATCCAGGTATTTTACTGACATTTAAGCAAAATACAACTTCTTTTTAAAATTACTATTTTAACTTTGGCTAGTTTTGGAAGAATAAAGTTCTTTACGTTATGTTTTTTACGTCATGTTTTCTCTGTTGGGGTTTCTCACCTTCCACTTCTCCTAACTCTGTGTATTACATGGTGCTAATTGCTCTGTGTTTCTTGGGGGGATGAACTGCAGAACAGTGGAGTTGTAATGCAGTACAATGCAGTTGTATTTACATATGATTCTGTAACATCATATGTTATGATGTTCATTACAAAAAATAACGGCAGTTTCTGGGAGAAAAAGTGCAGTGCTTGAAATCAAAGTCATCGCTTAAATATGGTGTGACGCTTTTCGCTGGCTAGCTGAGGGGAAAAAAGAGCTCGGAGCCAAGAATAACATCCAGCACAACACCTTTATTGGCCTCTTTCAGTGTCACAAAATTATAATACAAAACATAAAGTAAAGAAAATGGTAAAAGAATAAAGCGATTCAGGGTAAGCAGCACACCTGCGCTCCTACTCTGTTGTCTCCTTCTCACGCACACACCTCCGCAGCACACACACTGGGGGAGGGGCAGCAACTCTTAAAAGGGCAACATACACGGGTTGGAGAATGAAATTGAAACACTGGCCAGTTTAGTGTTTGAGGTTTCATGGCTAAATTTGCCCAGGCTGGTGGCTATGGCATTATATTCCTGCCACAATTCTGAACGCGCGGTTCGACATTTTGAGAGCAGACAAAGCACTCTATGCGCATGCAGTGTCTCCACTGCGCGCTCAACAGCTCAATTCTGCGCGTGCAGTGTCATCCCTGCTCGCTCAACATGTTCTCCGCGCGTGCAGTTGAGCTAATTATTCATATAGCTCATCGTTAGACTACAACGACTAAAATTCAAATCGGACAACTCGGTCTCTTTACTTATAAACCTTTATTTACAACGCTTCCGTTCCAGCTGCTAGAGAAGGAACAGCCAATCAGAAGCCGTGTGTGGAAGTCTGTGATTGGCTAGTTTTGTGGCAGTTTTGTAACACTGGACAAAGTTGAGCGAGCGTATAGGCAGAGTCGAGCGCGCACAGAAAATAAATGTTGCACGTGCGTGCAGTCGAGCGCGCGCGGAGAACATGTTGAGCGAGCAGGGATGACACTGCATGCGCAGAATTGAGCTGTTGAGCGCGCAGTGGAGTGCTTTGTCTGCTCTCAAAATGTCGAACCGCGCCCTCAGAATTTTGGCAGGAATATAACGCCATAGGTGGCCAGTCTTCATTGATTGCACATTCCACGAGTAAGAGCAGAGTGTGAAGGTTTAATTAGCAGAGTAATAGAAAAATTGTTGGTTTGCATCTTTGTCATGTATCAAGAGCCTCTATGGTCATAGAAAACAACCACTGAACACTTGATCATACGTATTTATGCTATTTTGTACTTATGTGATCAAGACTTTGATATGTTCACAGTAAATTGGCCATAGACATTGTTTATTTTGCTGAACAGGGTGAAGTTGCTACACAATATTTAAAAAACAAACCAAGAAGTAAGTGTTCGATGCATTACAGTACTGTGTATTAACAAGTGCCCTAACAAACATAGCTACAGTGTACAGTACAAACGTAGTGTGCGAGAATTGAAAGATTTTCCACTGTGCCTGTCACGCTCTTCGCGCTTTCGTGCTGATCTGAGAGCGCATCCGCCTTCTGACACTTCCATTCCCACGCTGTCAAGCTGCTCATCATGCGGCCATGTTTTTTCGAGTCGAGGCATTGTGCCTCCCCATTGTTTTTCACTTTTATTCTTATTGCGTTGTGAAGTCCGTTAATTAAAATGGTGTGTGTGTGTGTGTGTGTGTGTGTAACCCCCCAGCCTACGTGAAGAATACCTCATTTACAATACAAAAGACGGTCAGAGGTTTGAATGCGTCTCTGCTTTTCTCTGCGGTGTGTGTGTTTGCGCTTTAGGTCCTTTGGGGTGCATTTCTAAATTCAATCTGTCTGAGTTTGTATAAATGCCAAGTTGGAAAAATCATGTTTGAGATGTGTTTCTGTATCTGTAAACTTAAGCTTGGAAGCGAAACTCAGAGCTTTTACCTCTCCTCAGGGTCATTCTGATCATTTTGATTCATGCATATTTCCTCACACATTTCATTCTCATTCCTTTAATTGTCTTTTAATTCTGTAAAGTTGCTTTGCGATAGTAACCCTTGTTAAAAATTTTATATAAATAAATCCGATTGTCGCAGTCAGGTCAGGCTCTGAACTCAGTCAGACATCGCGCCCTTTATCTCCAGAGTTCTAATCACCTCCACCTGTCTACAATCAGCTGCAATCCTTAAAAACCACACACCATGCCTCAGTCAGTGTCCAGGCTCGTAGATACGAAAGTGGACTCAATCGCCGTCTTCACGTAAGAAGGTTCTCTTCAACATTCTAAAACTCTAAAATTACCTTTACTCTTGTTCCCAGGAAATACTCCAGTCACCCTCTCCGGACTCCAGTCGCGGAATCGCCGCGGAGCGAGCGATTCATCCCCTCCGTGTCTCCTCCGGAACGGGCGCCTCGTCACCCCTCCTTCTCACAGTAAGAAGAAAAGCAATCCATTCCGGTCATTCTGAAAAACCTCCCATAATACCCCTTCAGTCAGTATCACTCATCGCCAGTGCGCTATTCTGTGTGTCTCACAAACCTAAATAAAGTCACTCATCCTGTTACTAACCGTCTTGTGGAGTCCGTCTTTGTTACAGAAGCCTGGACCTTAAAACACAACCGAGGATGAGTGAACCAAACCCTATTCTGGAGCTAGCGAATCAACTTCGGCAAGCATTGCAAGCTACACCACTGACGCCATTACAGGACCCCACCGGCGCGACCACCACTTCCTCGGCACTCCCCATTTCCACTCCTATGGCGCGACCAGCGCCCTTCTCTGGTGCGGTGGGGAATTGCAAGGGTTTTTTACTGCAGTGCTCCCTGACGTTCGCCATGCAGCCGGCCTTATTTCCCACTGATCAAGCCAAAATAGCCTACCTAATTTCTCTTTTGTCTGGACAGGCACTGCAATGGGCCGAATCCATCTGGTCACAGGGGGGACCGCTGACACAATCATATGATCTTTTCCTGGCCCATTTCAAGGAGTGTTTGAGTCGAGGGACAGTGAAGCATCCGCAGGTGAGCAGTTATACCAGCTTAAACAGGGTAACCGCTCTCTCCAGGACTATGCCCTGCAATTCCGTACTTTAGCAGCAGCGAGTGGATGGAATGAACAGGCTCTCATCACCACTTACCGTCAGGGATTGGAACCAAATCTAAGGCTCATGCTGGCCACCTACGATGATGACATGGGATTAGAACAGTTCATTCAACTGTCCATCCGTTGTTCCGCTCGTCTAGCGTCATGCCACACCACTGCAGGAAGCAGGGTCGTCTCTCCTCCTCAAGCTCAACTACTGTCAGCCCACTCCTTGCCTCCTGAAGAACCTATGCAACTGGATCAGGGACGGATCACCCCAGCCGATAGACAGAGACGGCTGACCCAGGGTCTCTGCCTGTACTGCGGCAGCCTGGGGCATCGCCGGGACGAGTGCCCCATTCGTCCTCCTCGTACCATGGTGAGTGCAATTTCAAATAAAATAGAAAAGTTGCAGCCCCTAACTACCACTGTAAGCCTTACTGCCTCTTATGTTACGGTTTCAGTGGCCGCTCTCCTCGACTCGGGTTCAGCGGGCAACTTCATCTCCGGAGCCTTGTGTCGACACCTTAGACTCAGGACTATCCCGACGAAGAAACCCTACCAGATCCAGTCCATAACCAGTAAACCCCTGTCCCGCCGTACAGTTCATCAGCTCGCAGGTCCTGTCAGTCTTCAGATAGGTTTGTTTCACTAGGAAGAAATCCAGCTGTTAGTATTAGAGGAATCTACCTCCGATGTTATCCTAGGACGCCCATGGTTAATCCAACATGACCCCATCCTCTCTTGGACCACCGGAGAAGTTCTTAAGTGGGGAAAGAACTGCACTTCCACTTGTTTCCCTACACTACCATTAAAAATTCAACCCTTGAAACTCCAAAATACGTCAATCGAGAGCCCCGTCGGAAATCAGTTGGAAGAGATACCTCGTTAGTACTCCTCCTTTGCGGACATCTTCTGCCCCAAGCGGGCTTCCCAGCTACCACCGCATCGTCCTTGGGATTGTGCGATCGAGCTACTTCCTGGGGAATCGCTACCTCACGGGCGCATATATCCTCTCTCACTTCCCGAAAGGACAGCTATGGAGGAGTACATTTCTGAGGCCCTTCAACAGGGTTATATTCGCCCTTCTACCTCCCCGGCTGCCTCCAGCTTCTTTTTTGTGGCCAAGAAAGGGGGTGGCTTGAGGCCCTGCATAGACTTCCGTGAACTGAATCAAGCTACCATCAAGTTCCGCTATCCCTTACCCCTGGTCCCGGCAGCATTAGAGTGTCTCCGCGGGGCTAAAATCTTCACAAAACTCAACCTCCGGAGTGCCTACAACTTGATTCGAATTAGAAAGGGGGACGAATGGAAGACTGCATTTGTGACACCGACCGGCCATTACGAGTACCTGGTGATGCCTTATGGACTGGTTAACGCCCCCCGCAGTCTTCCAAAATTTCATGCATGAGGTCCTTCGAGAGTTTCTCTACAGGTTTGTCATAGTATATATAGATGATATCCTAATATTTTCAAGGTCAGAGGCAGAACATTACTGCCACCAAACTACTGAAGGCGGAGAAATGTGCCTTCCATCAACCACCCGTCCAATTTCTCGGCTATATTATTGATCAAGAGGGAGTTAAAATGGACGAAGGGAAGGTGTCAACCATTATCAACTGGCCCCAACCCACGACCATAAAGGAACTACAAAGATTTCTGGGCTTTGCCAACTTTTATAGGAGGTTCATCGAGAATTACAGCACCACAGCAAGCCCCTTAACCTCTCTACTCCGGGGCAAGCCGAAATCACTGCAATGGAACCCTGAAGCTACCGCCGCGTTTCAACGGTTAAAGCAAGCCTTTGTGTCGGCACCTATTCTAGTTCATCCCAATCCTGAAAACCCCTTTGTAGTGGAAGTGGACGCTTCAACGACTGGAGTAGGGGCCATTTTATCTCAACAACAGGGGAAACCAACCACTCTCCATCCATGCGCCTTCTTCTCGAGAAAGTTCAGTCCGGCTGAGAAAAATTACAATATTGGAGACCGTGAGCTACTCGCCATCAAGATGGCACTGGAAGAATGGAGACATTGGCTGGAAGGAGCTGCTCATCCATTTCTAGTACTAACCGACCACAAAAATTTACAATATCTGAGGGAAGCGAAAAGGCTCAATCCCCGACAGGCAAGGTGGGCCATGTTCTTTACCCATTTTAATTTCAAAATATCCTATCTACCGGGTACAAAAAACACCAAGGCCAACACCCTCTCAAGATTGCATGCACCCAGTGACTCCACAGAGGAACCCGTGTCAGTCCTTCCAGAGGAGATCTTTGTCAGTCCCATTGAATGGCAATCCCCGTCATCCATTTCCGAGCCTGCTCCAGCCACGCCCCCAGGCTGTCCACCGCACCGCCGATTTGTTCTAGAGAATGATCGAACTCCCCTCATTCATTCAATTCACTGCTCTCTGGGCTCTGGGCACCCTGGTATCGATAGGACACTTTCACAAGTGCAGGCCCGCTTCTGGTGGCCCAGTATGGAGAGAGACGTGAGGAGGTACGTCAAGGGATGTCCCGAGTGTGCCATGGCAAAAAATCCCCGGCACTTACCCGCCATGCCATAAGGTCATGCCTCTGCCCATTCCTCAATGTCCCTGGTCGCATCTGGGGGTAGACTTCCTTACGGATCTACCCGAGTCAGAAGGACGAACCTGTGTCCTAGTAATAGTTGACAGATTCTCGAAGGGATGTCGCCTGATCCCTCTTCGGGGTCTACCACCGGCTATGGAAACAGCAGAACTGCTATTCAATGATGTTTTCCGATACTACAGGATCCCAGAGGATATTGTCTCGGATCGAGGTCCCCAGTTTATATTCAGAGTCTGGCGAGCGTTCTTTCATCTCCTCGGGGTAACAGTAAGTCTATCTTCAGGATACCATCCGCAAACAAATGGGCAGACGGAACGGAAGATTCAGGAGATCAGTCGATTTCTCCGTACTTTCTGTCACAATCACCAGTACTCCTGGAACTAGTTTCTGAGCTGGGCCGAGTACGCCCAGAACTCCCTTCGCCAACCTACCACGGGTCTGACTCCCTTTCAGTGCATTCTGGGTTACCAACCACCATTATTCCCCTGGAATGGGGAACCGTCTGATCTCCCGGCAGTCGATTTCTGGTTCAGGGAAAGTGAGAGGATCTGGGAAGAGGCACATCACCATCTACAGAGAGCTGTACATAGGCACAAAACTAACGCTGATCACTATAGATCCACTGCTCCTATCTACCACCCAGGAGATAAGGTATGGCTCTCAACTAGAGACCTGCGCCTACGACAGTCCTGCAAAAAGCTTAACCCCAGGTATGTCGGACCCTTCAAGGTCTTGGAACAGATAACGTACAGATTACGACTTCCCTCGCACTACCGTATTCACCCAACCTTTCATGTATCACTACTAAAACCATATCACGAACCTGTCATTTCCCCCACAGAGCCTGACCCTGAAGAGGAAGCAACCCCTCCTCCGATCATCACAGATGAAGGCGCCATCTACCAGGTCAGGGACATCCTGAATTCCCGACGCCGAGGTGGTCGGCTAGAATATCTGATAGACTGGGAAGGATACAGTTCTGAGGAAAGATCCTGGGTGCCTCGGGATGACATCCTTGACCCCACACTATTGGACGAGTTTCATAAGTGCGCCCTTTATCTCCAGAGTTCTAATCACCTCCACCTGTCTCCAATCAGCTGCAATCCTTAAAAACCACACACCATGCCTCAGTCAGTGTCCAGGCTCGTAGATACGAAAGTGGACTCAACCGCCGTCTTCACGTAAGAAGATTCTCTTCAACATTCTAAAATTCTAAAATTACCTTTGCTCTTGTTCCCAGGAAATACTCCAGTCACCCTCTCCGGACTCCAGTCGCGGAATCGCCGCGGAGCGAGCGATTCATCCCCTCCGTGTCTCCTCCGTTTGGGCGCCTCGTCTCCCCTCCTTCTCGCAGTAAGAGGAAAAGCAATCCTTTCCGGTCATTCTGAAAAACCTCCAGTAATACCCCTTCAGTCAGTATCACTTATTGCCAGTGCGCTATTCTGTGTGTCTCACAACCTAAATAAAGTCACTCATCCTGTTACTAACCATCTTGTGGAGTCCGTCTTTGTTACACCTACAAAGCTAAAAATGGCCCAGCACCCACTTACCTCTCTTCTCTAATCATACCACTCACTGTGCCACGTTCCCTCTGATCCTCCAGCACTGCTCGCTCCTCGCCTCATCCCAAAATCTCTCAGAGATCGAGGATGGCAGTTATCCAGACTCTTTTTTGTTCTGGCACCTAGGTGGTGGAATGAACTTCCTCTAGATGTCCGTACAGCAGAGACTTTGACGATCTTTAAACGATGACTCAAAACTTATCTATTTCTCCAGTACTTTAACTAACCCCCCCCCCCCCCAGTCAGGCTTCCAGTGGGGGACCTGAGGTGCCAGCCACTTGACTACCGCCCTGCACATTTATATCCAAGGTGATGACCACAACATGTTGCTAAACTTGGAAAATCTTAAACTTAAATGATTGCTCCATCTCAGTGTATTGTATCTTTGCCAACAAATTCAAATTCAAATTTTTTGTCACATAAACAGTCATACACAATACGATATGCAGTGAAATGCTTATGCGACCGCCCCGTGACCTTAGAATTTAAAATTTAAAATTTACAATTTTATCTACAAGAAAAAGGAAATAAATAGTGAATAGTGAAATAATACAAAAAGTTTTAAAAAATATATAGAAATCCGTAAATCTGTACAATATTGAGGTACTAAGTGAGATGAGGGGGAATGTGAAAAAAGTCCTTGAGGTGTGCAAATGTGCATATATGTGCAAATGTGCATTTGACAAATTGTCCGTTCTGTGTGTGCAAAAAAAAAATGCAGAGGTGTTTTAGTCCAGTGTATTGGTTTGATTGAGAGACCGTACCGCCTGCGGGAAGAAGCTCCTCCTCAGTCTCTCTGTATTGGCCTTGAGGGAGCGGAAGCGCTTTCCAGACCACAACAGAGAAAACAGTCCATTGCTGGGGTGGCTGAGGTCCTTCACGATCTTCCTGGCCTTTGTCCAGCACCACTTGCTGTAGATAGAGTGCAGGTCAGGGAGCTCAGTTCGGATGATGCGCTCAGCTGATCGCACCACCCTCTGTAGGGTTGCGATGTTTCCCATCAGGATGCTCTCTATGTTGAAGGAGTAAAAGTTCCTGAGCACCTTAGAGGGCAATCTGAAGTCTCTCAGGCGTCTGAGGTGGTAGAGACGCTGTCGGGCCTTTTTCACCACGGTGTTGATGTGACAGGACCATGCCAGGTCCTGCGTGATGTGAACACCGAGGTACTTGAAGCTGTCCACTCTCTCCACTGGGCTCTCGTTGATGACGGGGGTCTGGTAGTTCCTCTCTTGCTTAGTGCTGAAGTCCACTAACAGCTCCTTTGTCTTACTGACATTTAGAAGAAGGTTGTTCCTCTGGCACCAGTTCTCCAGATTTCCAGTCTCCTTTAGGTAGGCTGTCTCATCATTGTCAGAGATCAGGCCTACCACGACGGTGTCGTCAGCAAACTTAATGATGGTGGTGGAGCTGGTAGTGGCCACACAGTCGTGTGTGTACAGAGAGTACAGCAGGGGACTCAGCCCTGTGGGGCTCCAGTGCTGAGAGTGAGAGAGGCTGAGACGTGTCCACCCATCCTTACTGCCTGTGGTCTCCCAGTTAGGAAATTAGAGATCCACTGACACAGAGATGAGATGAGTCCCAGGTGCTCCAGCTTGGTGGTGAGTGTAGAGGGAATTATGGTGTTAAATGCTGAGCTGTAGTCGATGAAAAGCATTTTAACATAATTCTCCCATCTAGTGTCCAGGTGAGTGAGTGTTGTGTGCAGGAGATGAGAGATGGCATCATCTGTAGAGCGGTTCGGGCGGTATGCAAACTGAAGTAGATCCAGAGTGCTGGGTAGTGAAGAGATAATGAAGTCTCTGACCAGCCGTTCAAAGCACTTCATCACCACTGATGTGAGGGCTACAGGTCGATAGTCATTGAGGGAAGCAGGATGTGGTTTCTTCGGAACAGGAACAATGATGGACTCTTTGAAGCATGTGGGGATCACCGACTGAGATAAGGAGATGAATATTTGAATATCTGTGTGAACACAGGTGCAAGCTGGTCTGCGCAGGCTCTGAGGACTCTACCTGAGATGCCGTCTGGTCCTGCTGCTTTCCTGGTGTTCACCCTCTTGAAGGCTCTCCTCACGTCATGCTCGGAGATGATAAACGCGTTTCTGGTGCTGGCAGTGACTTCCTGTCTGCAGTCGTTAGCGCCGCCAGCATTAGCAACGCTAGCATCTTTAGCTGCAGCCTCAAAACAAGCATAGAAGGTGTTCAGCTCGTCTGCCAGAGTCATGTCCGCGTTCGTCATATCGGATGTTGGTGCTTTATAGTCCGTTATTGTTCCTAGTCCCTGCCACAGGCTCCTAGAGTCACTCTGTTGGAGCTGTGACTCTAGTTTCCTTCCGTAGCGCTGCTTTGCCTCTTTCACCGCCTTCCGGACGTTATATGACGCAGCCTTGTACTGGTCCATGTCCCCCGACGCAAGTCCCGCGTTGTAGGCAGCGGTGCGAGATCTCAGAGCGTCGTGGATGGTTTTATCCACCCACAGCTTCTGATTGGGAAACGTTCTGATGGTCGTTTTCTGTACGGTATCATCCGCTAGTTTCCCAACGAATCCCACAACCGCTTCCGTAAACATGTTGACGTCATCGGAGCTGTTCTGGAACATGTCCCAGTCTGCGTCATCGAGTGTGTCCTGTAGCGCGGCCACCGATTGGTCCGTCCAGCGCGCGACCTCCCTCTGAACCGGAACTTCCTGCTTGAGCCTTTGTTTATATTTTGGCATGAGGAAGATGGCGGCGTGGTCAGATTTACCACACATTTTTTACAATCTGGTCTCCTGGACTACTGAATTGAATGGGTGTGGATTTGTGTTAAGCTTCACACATCAATGACTCCCTCATCTCTCTTATTTACAAGCATTGACCCTCAACAAATTGTGATGTGAGTACTTCAAGGGTGAGTGCTTCAAATTCTTGGGCCAAATGATATCATCAGTTCGTACATGTACTGAAGTTTTGGGTTTGCAGACGTCAGTCGTAAGGATTTACTCTCTGACTGCTGGATGCTACTAACTTTCAAATGAGTGACTGATTAATTGTCACTTGACTACATTTCCAGGCATTATGTTGATTATAGCAGCAGAAATGTTAGATCAAAAATCTCACACTGTCACTCCTTTATTGAGATTGCATGCAGTTGGCCTTGTATAATCGTATTTATTCATTTATGTAATGCTATTTTAAAGCATCCCATATATTTGTTTAGAAAAGCTGTGATTTTGATTTTTTCTATGGTTAAATTTTTATAGCTGTACACTGAGATTTAGCCTAATGTTAAGTTATGCACACCAGTGTTATATACTTTTTTTTAAACTGAAGGCCTAGTCTTACTTCTTTTAGTAGTAAAACAAGAACAATGTTTTTACAGTAGTAGAGTCCAACCTGAACTTGCTCTTGCTTGTTTTACATGTTAGTCCAACACTGAAAAAATTCTGATACTTTTTATTTGCCAAGTAAATGTATTCAAATAATCACAGTGTTCTTCTCTGAACATTGTCAGGTGTGTAAGTGTCCACCCCTCACTCATTGCTCATCTTTTCTTGCCAAAAGAAAAAAAAAATACATTGTTGCATAATAAGGTTACTACAGCATGCAATGAAGCACTATAGTAAATACTATAGTTTACTATCACATACCATAGCAATTACTATATTAAACTACAGTGTTTTTTTCCATTGGGTTGTAATTACATTACCCTGCAGTTCTTTTCTAGGTTCACCATTTTAAAATAATCACATTAAGGTGACACATGAAGCAGCCATGTAAATATCGGGCATGGTTAACAAAGAAACCTGTTGCATTGTAGCACAGAAAAGGGGTGAATGAGGTTAAAGATGCTTTTGCAACATTTGATTTTTGTTTAAACATGGAACCTCCAGTCTAAGGAAAAACTATATGGAAATCACTTTGCGTCAAACAGGCTGTAATGTCTGCAGGATTAGGAGGACAGGTGAAGTAGACAAAATATGTGTTTAGAGACAAGAATGCAAGCAGGGAAGATCTAAAACTGAGCTACTGAAGAAACACTGGCCTTCAGATTTTTCGTGTCATAGGTATGTTTCAGTGTTCAAATCTTATCTTTACAATTTGAACCTTAATATTAAACATTAATAAAATATAATCAGTCAGAGCAAATTATTGGTTTATTGAAGCAGTGTTCTATAGTGTTTAGTGCTGTACTCTACTGACATGTAAGCAGATATTACACCTTACTGAAAATTATAGTATTAGTTTAGATGTTTATCAGCATGATTTGAACACAATACAAAATGAGCTGCTTCAGAGCAAACAGAGATTCTTCAACTAGACAACTGTTTCTATGTAATCAGTATTTTTAGGTTTTATTAAATAATAAATTGTTTTGTATTTTGGTATTTTATACTTTATCTAGAGTTTGTGCATGACTTCACAGCTCCTCATTCATCATGAAGCTTGTTATTTACCTGTGTCTGACTGGTGAGAGACTTTCAATAAATTACTTTCTTTTTTAATATCTTGTAAATTTAATCGGATGTTTTTCTGTTCAATTTTGCAAATCGTAAAATACTGAATAGTGGAATTAGAATAAATTTTATTGAAAAAAAATTTAATCATTAAACAAAATAAATTTAGATAATGTTTTCTACTCATCATTTACATGATAAGTCTCACAAAGATTTATTTTGATAATACTCAAGGTACCCCTACAATTCATAAAATAACCGGTGGAAAGTAACAAATTACATTTACTCGCGTTACTGTAATTGAGTAGTTTTTTTTTTTTTTGTGTGTGTGTGTGTGTGTGTGTCTGTACTTCAACTTCAAGTAGTTTTAAAATATGTAATTTTACTTTTACTTAAATATGTTTTTTTACTACACTAGAATCCCCATCCTTTTAAAAAAGTAACACTGTAACTTTTACTCTGAGTATATTTTTAATTTGATACTTTTTACTTTTAGACTTTTTAGATTTTCATAATGGTAACGTCAGTAAAATTTCACTTAAATAACAGTACTTTTACTTGAGTACAAAATTTTATTTTACATCTCTGTAAAATAGCACAAACAATCAAGCACACATACACACACACAGAATCAAAGAAAATTGTATAAAATGAAGGCAATTCGACTTATAATTGTACTGAATTTGGTCATTTATAATGAAAACACGAAATACCATTATTTTGCAATATGTTGATAACTCCTGGATTCTAATGAGGTACTAATAATACCCACACACAAATTGTGTCCTGTTAGTAAGGAAGAAAGCAAGCCACTAATAGATGGTGCCACGCTAGGTACAGTAGGTGACCCATGAGTCTGTGATAGAGATGCGATCAAATCCAAAAGGATAAGGAAGTAATTTAGACCAGAATTAACTGCACAGAGGAGAAAACTGGACTGATTATTAAAACATTGTTGTACTATGTAAGGTAAATTAGACGGTCTATGTTTTCTAATGTGCTGAAGTGCAGAAGAAAGAAAGTCAATGTAATGATCTATTAGGATGTTACGTGAAGCAGTAGGATCAAGACCAGGGTTTGAGTTAGGTGGCTAAGACCCTCTGGATAAACAATTTTTTATTTTGCAAAATGACGTGGTGCATTTCTAATTTAGGCAATAGTAGAAAGGTGTCAAATAATAAAACCTTGGAGTCTGAGAGAATTAGTTGAAAGCGGCAATGTTACATGGTGGATGTAAACAGCAGGTGGTATGCCCCTTGGTGTGGCTAGAAAAGTCAATAACTTGGGTGAGATCAAAGCTGTCTAGCATGACATTAATACCTGCTGAATGCATTTGTAACATTATTAACATAAATAATAAAGAGCCCTTTCAAAATACTATTGGAAGACTGTTGGACTATTGGACAAGAAAAAAAAAAAGACTGACCAACAATCAGTGCACAGGAGGCTTGATCAGGCAGAGACAAGGTGGTTAATTTTATATTTCCAGGGGAAGTAATTACATTTAGCTCATAGAAGTGTTCAACTGTCAGGTTTCTGTTTAATGATCACTAATAAAATTATTAACTAGAGGGTCTTTGCTCATGATTTACTAAATATTGAGCAAAATCAGTTTATGGCAATTCGCATATGTAGTTGATGCAGCTACAAGTGGTGGAACACTGTGGACAACCCACTGCTTAGTGGTCTTAGGATGCAGAGAACAGTCCAGTACGACCAGATAGACTGTTACTGCTGTTAATGTTGAATTTGCCACATAGATCCACAATGTTTTGGACAGCTGAGGATAAGGCAGTTGGTCGCACATTCTGCATGCAAACTTGATAATGTTCATCACCTGAATACTGTACTGTAGGGATACAATGATAGGCTCAGTTTTTCGCCAAGAAATAACACACATTATCATATACATGGTGAGAAGAATATGTCATTAAATTATTAGTAATTATAAAATTAAATGATAAATGTTTTGTTGGTAAATAAATAAAGATTGTGTGTGTGTGATGTGACACCAAGACATTTTTGGGCACCATGCACTGGAACATTAGGAATATTTATAAAAAAGTATTGACTAGTGTAAATTTACTGCGTGTTTCATTAAATATAATGTTTCCAATAGGTTTTCTTCCAGTTTCTGTATCAATCCTGCTAACCATCCCTCACAAATATGACCTGATCCTGACAACAGTGACATGGCCTGATGCACTGAAATACTGCAGGGTGATGTACAATGACCTGGCAGCAATGCTTAGTGATACCGATTGGCTAAGATTGAAGACAGAAACAGCAAGAAAAGGTCTGACAACATCTGCCTGGACCGGATTGTATAAGGACGTCTATAACTGGCGCTGGTCTTTAAACAACCTCCCACTGAAAAATGTCCCTTTTACTGATTGGTATCCTGGACAGCCTGATAATTATTATGGAAATGAAGCATGCGGTATAATAGCTGCATATCAACAGTGGTATGATGTACAGTGTAATCTGATTAGACCATTCATATGCTATGATGGTGAGTCGGTATCTAGTTTATAGCTTTGCTCATTCTATTATGTGACTGTGTTACATATGTAATGTGAAAATTTCATAAACACTCATACTTGCACATTTTAAATTGTATCTATAACAAGTATCATATATTTACACAATTTTTTTTTATATAGATTGATATTATCTTCTTTCAGAACATTTAAACTTACACATTTTTGGCAAAACACAAAGTTTAATAGTTCCACTACCAACCAAACCAAGCAATCCTAACTTTTCTATCTAAACACATGCAAGATGCCCCCATTTTCCTTGTTTTAAACTGCCAGTGATTGACAACAAATTCAGTGCGTTATATTTATATTAAGAGTTTCTACCGAGTAATCTGATTGGACAAGTGTTCCAGGAGTAGTGTTAATAACTACATACAATAAACAATAGTTAATAATAACAGCACTGGGACATATAACTATATTAATCACACCACTACAGTACTTGATGTGTGGAACGCTTTACATTTAATACTATTTGGGATTTAACCTCTGAACATGGAAATTAATGGTACTGATATTCAATTCAATTAAATTTTATTTGTATAGCGCTTTTAACAACTGTCATTGTCGTAAAACAGCTTTACACAATAAAAATAATTACGGCTGCCAGCTCTGTTAGTTGCGGTTAGTTAGGTATCCAGGCATGGGAGGATATTTGTGGGCGGAGCAAAATAACTGGTTAAATAAATTAACAAATCATTATTTTGTTTGTGGAACTGTTGTATAGAAGCAACATCACAATCAAATGTTGTGTTATTGTGCTAAATATGAGTATGGCAGTCAACTTACTTTACAGTACTCACACCTATGCTGATATCCGGCACTAAGAACTCCATTTCATGTGACACTGCTCAATTTAAACTTAAATATTTGATTCATATTTGAATATTTAATTTTCCACAAACACAACAGCAGGCTGATTTACCTTTAACTGTGACAAAGCTTTGGAAGCTGGGTGTATAGCATTTTGCACACACATTCACACTCTCACTAACACACACACACACACACACACACACACACACACGTTCATTTATTAATTCATTCATTCTTTCTGCTTTTCAACAGCCAAATTCAGTGATGCTAACAAGTTCATCGGCATCTCTAGTCCTCAGCTGACCTGGCCTGATGCTCAGACTTACTGCCGAACATATCACACAGACTTGGCCAGCTCTCTGAGCAGCTCAGATGATGCCATTTTAGACCAGATAAAGATTAACCAGGGTGATTCCTGGATTGGCCTAAACAGAGACCCGGACATCTGGAAGTGGTCAGACGGTAGCAACACTTTAAACATCCCATGGTATCCTGGACAACCTGATAATTATTATGGCAGTGAGAACTGTGCAGTTGTTTATAACAGCATGTTCTATGATGAACAATGCACCAACCTGCATTATCTTTTCTGTCAAACTTGTGAGTGCTTTATTTTATTTTTATTTTTTATTTCTATGAGATACTAGACTAAACGGAGGATGTTTGTTTAGTAAGGTATCAATTATTTAGTTTTTGGCACACCACTTTATCCCCAATACCTCCTTGCCCCAATTTTGGATTAGTTTTTGAACAGTGTACACAGGTAAATCACTCAGAGTCAAAAGTCTTGATATATCTACGTCTTGCATTTAAAGGTTAAGAGACCTTACCTCTTTTACTCAGTTTAATAATTATGATAGATATGATTCACAATCCTTCCTTTTGTGACAGGCTAACCATATGCACTATAAAACGACCCAATCCCACGACCACCATGTTGTCTGTGTTGGGCCCTTGAGCAATGCCCTTAACCCTCAACTGCCCAGATGTATAAAGAGATAAAAATCTAAGTCTCTCTGGATAGGTTTGACATCTAAAATGACCTACAGCATTTTATAATGAATTATCTGTGTCTATGGGATGAGCCATACAACATAATATCCATCGTGGAGAAAACAATAGGTACATCATTGAGAATTTTAAAATAATTGTGCCTGTGTATGTTTTTCATAGGTTACCCAACGAGGAGTCAGATAATGAAATTGCAGGTTAAGTCTGATGGAAGTGTGCTTGATCCTGCTGTGCAGTCGTCTATCTTAGAGCAGGTGAATTGCTTTCATTCTCACATTGCAAACATTTTGCTTTTTTACATTTATTTTTGGAATCTAAGTGACGGGTGTTTATTTTGATTTTACTAACTAAACTACTGATTTTGATCTATAGATCAAGCAGAAACTGAAGAAAAAAGGCATGTTGGAAAATATAAACGTGAGCTGGAGAGTGCAATCAGATGGAAACATCTTCTACAAGTTAAAAAAGAATTAACTATAACTAAAACATGTCAAACTAAACCCCCTTAAACTGTAAACTGTGATGTCAAATAGCTTGTGTTCACTTCAGATGAACTGCACATTAAACAATTTAAAATCAAATTTAATATTTAAGCTCCAGATATAATCATATATTTCATAGATAATCCTAGATCCAGGAATAATCATTTATTAATCAAATTTTAATTTCACTGTTTTACCAAGCCCTCTTCTCCAGCTCATCTGTAAATTGATTTTGGCAATTACTTAGTACTCAATAGTTTTGCTGTTGACTTCTTTAGGGAAACCATTCTAGTACTGGGCTGGTCACCTTTTGCCTTCGATGGTTCCTCAATTATTTGTGGCATTGGAAGGTGCTAGAAATATTTATTAGAGATTTGGTCCATATTGACATAACATCAAGCAGTTACTGGAGATTTGCATTTTGCACCCATGGTGCAAATCTCTCATTGCACCACATTTCAAAGGTTCTCCACTGGATAGAGATCTGATGACTGTGAGGCACATTTAAGTACACTAAACTCAATGTGCTATCCAAGAAACCAGTTTGAGATGATTTTATCTTTGTGACATGGCATGTTTTCCTCTGCTTATAAAGAGATGGACCTGATCAACAACAATATCTGGGTAGGCTGTGGCTTTTAAACCGTGATCAGTTGGTACTATAGAGTTCATACTGTGCCAGGAAAATTTCCTAGACAGCAAAGCACCAGGCAGGATGGATCTATGCTTTCGTGTTTTTTTATTTCATGCCAATATTTAAATGCCATAGTAGAAATCAAAACTCATCCTACAAGGCAATATTTTCTATTCATTTTTGAATTTTGCTGAGCCCATGCAAATCGTAGCCTAGAGCAGCACCTGCTGCTTCTGCTACTATAGCCAGACTGCTTGAAGTTTTGACATGCTGTGTGTTCAAAGATTCTCTTCGGCATAACTTGGTTGTACCTAGATGTTGATTTACTGTAGGCTTTCCATCAGCTTGAACCAGCCTGGCCACTCTTCTCTGACCTTCAACAAGGTATTTCGACCCAGACAAACATTCCACAATAAAAGTCATTGTTCTGCTAGTTGCGTTTAGTTTGTGTATCCAGAAATGGGAGGATATTTGGGGGGATTTTGTTCTTCATTCTGATGCACCGTTTGAACTTCAGCAGTTTATCTTGACCATGACAACATGCCTAAATGCATTAAATGAGTTTCTGTCATGTGATTGGTTGGTTAGATATGTTAATCATCTACTTGGTGGTACCTAATGAAGTGGCCAGTGTGTGTATTAAGAGTGAAACATCAAAGAGGGCATTTACAAGACATGGACCATAGCATTTAATATATCAGTGTGCCATGGTAAAAAAAATAATAATAATTTTCATATAAAAGAAATGGAATGTGATAAAACGTATGCCACCACAGGAACCACCATGCAAAATGCAATATGGGAATAAAATAAAACATGACCAAAGTTCTTGTGTCTTATTCAAATAGACGATAACTGTATATAAAAATCACAAGTAACACTGTAAAATAATTTCATATAAAATTATGCTAATTAAAATAATCAACAGTTATTGAAACAAGCAAGCGTTCAAGTACACAACTGCCATCTAGTGGAAATAATCAAAACTACAGCCATAAAATACAGAAACTGTGAAATAACTGTTTGTTCCTTGAACAGTCATAAAAATAATAACACTGAAGAAGTCATTTGAGTCAAACTGTACCCATGTAAACACTATCTGGTGTGAGTTCAACACTCATTTACACTCAACACACATTCAACACTGTATTTTGCTCACTTTCATTTTAACTCCTTTCCTCTTACTCTACAGTTATATGTATGATCAGTATCATTGAATTTAATTTCTATATTTTGTATAAGTTCAGTTGGGCTCAAATAAACTCTGAAAGATTTACTTCAACACTTAATTTTTAATGTTTCTGCTGAACTACGAGATAAAGAATGTAAGACCGTACATTTTGGCACACCCGAATTTCTAAATATTGATTAATAATTGGTGCTCACTCAAATTGGGATCTGGGCAGTTGGCAGCTTTGGCATCCTTTTTGTTACATGTGTGCAGTGCGCTGTGGTGCACTTACATTGTTTTGGTGCCTTTTTAATGTGGCCAGCTTTGGCTTTTTCAACAATTCATGCTGTATTGCCTTTTTGGGGGATCAGACAGGATGGGCTGGTCTTTGGTCCCCACAGGCATGGGTGAGCTTTGAGTGCCCATGATCCTGTTACCGGTTTACTGAGATAAAATTGATAAATGTTACTGTGTTAATTATATGTGGGCACCACACACATGAGACAAGGTCTTATAGGGGAAGTGTCATTTATTGGGGAACAGTGGAAAGAAAAGGGTTAGAAAGAAAAGAAAAGGAAAGAATTGGAAGGAAGAAGTGAGGGTATGCTCATGCAGATCCAAAGGCAGTGTCCAGCTGGCATGGCAATGAAGTTTCCAAGCGATGGTGGTGGGCAGAGTGACACAGTGGGTCCAACTGGGTAGCAGCCCCTACAAGCTCTTAAAAGCGGCGTTTCATGCTGTCTTAACAACATCTAGCACAGTGCCCTTTTTCTCCCTGGCAGCAGGACCACAAAAGCTTGCTCTTGGGGAGGGTGAAAGTTCTGTGGGAGATTGTGCAGTTTTTGAAATTTATTATCAGCTATTTCGGACTCATCTTTAAGTTACTTAATTGCTTTCTATTGGAACCTTATTATGTTGATAACATGTCTTTAATGCGCTGTAGAGTCATTTTCACGTCCTTACAAATTTTATTAAATCCTTAACACTTGATTTATTGATTTGAATTAACTGAACTGGTAACTACTGCAGTGACCTCAAAAACGAGTTTAAATCAGGAGACGTTGGTTACTAGGTAATTTCTGTGGCTGGTAACTCTAAATGAACTCATTTCCTTGGAAGGTCTTCATGAGAGGCAGTTATCATGGTGCTTGATGGGTTTTGCACATGCAGCTCTCTGTCTCTCTCTAGTGGCAGGATGAATATGGTGGCCAGCCTGTTAAAATTTCACACAGTTGTGTATATATTTTCTACTGTTATTGCACACTTTTTCCATAATACATTGTCAAAAATCAGTTGTACAAAAGTTAAAATTCCACATATAAATAAACAATAAGACCCTCTGAGAACAGCATTCATGCCTATCTTGGATTCAAGATTCAAATCCAAAGAACTTACAATAATTCTGGAAGGAAACTACTTTGCCTAGTTAAAGTTGCTCACTGGCACATGGTACCACAAAGACACATTTAAATTACAATAAAGATCTATGGGGAAAATAACGATTAAAGTGAGGATCACAGTTTATAGGGTTGTTTTACTGCAGAGTGAATGTAAGCTGATATTGCAAGTATTGTGTATGATAGTCCCTAAGTAGAGATTAAGGGGTCACTCAAAGTAAATATTTTAAATATTGTCACATTTTTACAATCTGAATTTCTCTCATCTTATTGATGAAGGACAAAG
>JAAGKR010001433.1:0-20390 GCA_011419295.1 Clarias macrocephalus
TTTCTGATAGTTGACCATATTACATGTTAAAGTGGTATTGTAGAATTTTTACTTTTATTAATTTGAATATATAATTGCAGTGATTATATGCAATGTGAAATGTTCTGTCTTGCCTTGTTGATGTCGTGTGTGCTGCTGAGTTGGTGCTGCTCCGTTCGGTCTTCCAAAGCACATTTTTGCAGGAAGTCGATGTCCATGCCCTCGACGAGGATCAGACAACTAAAATATCTATAGACGTAGAGCAGAAACAAGAAATGAGTGCATGACCTGAAACACTTTATTTCCAGGTTTTTACATGCTTTTAATATATAAATTTTTCCACACACCACACAACCTGATTCATGGGCATTAAACCTAATTTCTATGAGCTTTAAAATAAAATTTTCTTCATTGTTGGTAGTTGGACATACTGCCTATAAATGTTTGTTCTAATATAGTTCTGTGTTTTTTCTAACCCGATTCGGTCGACTAGTGCATCCATGCTCTTGTCCACGAGATGTCTGTTTGTTTGGCGTTGTCCGAAACCTTGCTCCTTGAACAGCCGAGTGAAGGTCAAAAGGTCACTAGATGGCATCTCGAAGTAGGCATAGTAGAGAAACAAAACCTCCAACAGCAAAGCCTGCTCCCTTAGACACTGAGAGAACCACCGAGACACCTGTCTCTCCGTCTACAAAGATATAAACAAAAGAAAAATAATGGAAGAGGGAGAGAGAGGGGGAAAGCGAGAGAAAAAGTGAGAGAAGAAAGAGTTTAAGAAAATATGACCGAGATTAAGAAAAACCATAGTCTTTCAACATGCACCTAGTAATTACCAAAAATATAACATTACAAGGGCCTAACATAGAGCCTTGAGGAACACCACAAACAACCTCAAGAATGCTAATGTGCAAAAACAAACCTTAAGTTAATATATTGTATATTAACTACATATTGATACTACCATACAGCGCCCAAAACTGTTGAAGTATGTATACATTTTATCTATGGACTTTTTTAAAACTCAAATTGAATTATGGCAACAATGTGTAGTAGTATGTTGCCTCTAAACAGGTCAGTAGTCACACCATCATTGATGCTATTATTTATTGTGCATACAAGATAAATGATGGGTGTCCACCAAATACAGTTGCACAGAATATTCTAAAAATAAGTGATAAAATTGTTATTTAAACAAGTACTTAATACACCAGTGTGGATAAATGGAAACAATTCTATAAAGCGCTGTGAAAGACTAATTGCTTGTTTACGAAAATGCTTGATTGTAGGTGTTGCCGCCAAGGGTGGCAGAATCGGTTATTGGATTTAAAGGGCAATGACTTTTTCACTAGAGCCAGGCAAGTTTGGCCAGCTTTTTTCCCTTAATAATCATTTTAAAAATGCACTGGGTACTAATCCATCGCAAGGTGCACGCGCGCACACACCCTACGGGCAATTTTGGAATGCCAAGTAGCCTAATCTTTATGTCTTTGGACTGTGGGAGGAAACCCACCAAGCATGGGGAGAACATGCAAATTCCATGAACAAAGAGGTGAGAATCAACTCGGACCCTGGAGGTGCAAGGCAACAGTGCTAATCAGTAAGCCACCATGCCGCCTGCACTTAATATATTTATATTTAATTACTGCAAGATCAACGAACACCTAGTCAGACAGAGAGAGAGAGAGAGAAGCCCCTTTCACAAAGGCAATAATAAGATCCCATCAATATTTAGCTTTCCATCATATTTTACATATTCAATGAACACAGAAGCCACACATTTAAAAGTTAATGGCCAACAGTTTTACTCCCAAGCAGAGCGCAGTCACAACAATGTGATGTTAACCACATGCATCAGAAATACCACACATATGATAGCTTTCAGAACAACAAGGACAGATGAACTTCAGTGGCACTGCTCACAGAACATGTGCTTAATAGAGTTGCTTTTAACTCCCACCATTGTGAGACCCAGTCTTAGCACTAAGCGCAGTAGGTATGTCTGAGATATTGTAAGCAATAATAAAAAATAAAAAAAGGATTCACATATTTTCCTATATTTGACACATTTAAATTATTCAGATCATCAAACTATTTTTATATTAGACAAAGACAACTCAAGCAAGTACAAAGTGCAGCTTTTAAATTTATTTTGATTTTATTTATAATGCTGTGAAAAAAAGTGAGACAGACAGAGAGTGAGAGACTCACCATGAGGTTTCCATGGGTTTCCCATGTTGGTGCTTCTGCACTAAAAAGAGCCTCAAACTGCTGTTGGTAGTTTGACACTAGATCTTTCTCCAGCTTGTTCACACAGGCAGCATACTCCGCCTGAACAAACACAGACAAACAGGAGAGCGAATCAGGACCAAATTATTATACACAACACGTCTATTTATCATGTCAGACAATTTACCTCAATGTGGACATTGCAAAAATGAAAGAACAGAATGAGAGACAAAAATATAATATTAAAATATATAAAAAGTCAGGATGGCATTGTTTGGAAACCTTGAACAATATAAACTTTTTTTTTACTAAAACAGGACAAATCTAGTGTCATGATGTAGGCTAATCCTATTAACGTTACCAGTCACACATAATGTGTCGACCACAAGCTTAAGGTTGTCTACTATTGGACCACAAGGATTGCTACAGGGGGCTAATCCATCCCTTCTTTTTATTGCATGATCTGAAAACCAGAGAGAATTAATGAGACAAACGACTCTATACCCTCTTACCCTATAAGGATGCCTCTCATCCTGGAAATAGGTGAGGAGAAGGAGGACACAGCGCAAGAGACAAACTCTCTCTTCATAATAGTAGTCTGCTATCTGCACAACAAACACACAGGTAAAATTACATAGTGCAAATTGTGAGAGGGACAAACTTACAAACTCACAGACAGGAAAACATACATTTAGACAGAGAGAAAAGATAGATGCACAGATCGGGAAATAGACAGGTGGACTAGCAGACAGATCAATGGATGATCAACAAAGAAACAGACCAAGAAACACACGGGCATACAGGGGCGCACAGACAGGAAACCGGGCATACAGGGACGCACAGACAGGAAACCGGGCATACAGGGACGCACAGACAGGAAACCGGGCATACAGGGACGCACAGACAGGAAACCGGACGATTATAAACAAAGACAGAAAAATAAATGTGACCTTGAGCAGTAAGGCCTGGCTCTGTCTTTCGTCTTGCAGCACGGTCTTTAATGAATTTCGGGTTCCTCTGTAGTCTTCCTGCAGGTAGCACTGCAGAATCTGTACACTCTGCTGCTCATCCAGACCCTGAGACACACACAGACACATACACACTTAAAATGAGGAATCATATCTACGGTAGATATATATACTTCCACAGCAAAAACAGAAATCCTAGGTGTTTTCAATAAAGCCAAGAGTGTTACGCTGATTACCAGAAGTTTGCTGATGCGGAGTCCGAACTCTTTGAGAGACTGAGGAACTTCTTTATCTCCCTTTAACTTGCATGCTGATGAAGAGCTGCACACAAACATCCCGCACATTTACAGGAATATACCAAACACAACATAATAATCGTCTGTGGGAAATAATTTACAAAAGCAAATATTTAATTAGATAGTATTTTTCAAATAAATGTCATAATTTAAATGAAAATAACTAGAGCAGTTCTACTTCATTTAACTCGATTTGAATTATACTGTATTGCATTTATTCCTCTTATACCACGTCAGCACAGCACTACTGCATCATTCCCTGTTCTGCATGTGATATCCTATTAGCTTTTCATTGTCACAGTGGAACACCATTTATTATCTGCCAGTTGGACAAGCTGTATTTTATAGTTCTTAAAATACAAGGGGCATTCAAGTCAAACCGGGACTGGATTGTGCAGAATAACACAATACGCTTATGAAATTATATTCCCTCCTCTATATAATCCTCTGCCCACATTAATGCACTTATCCTAGCACTTCACCCATGCTTTGATACCATCAAGGTAGAAAGTTTTCTCAGTATACTTGCGCCATGATCGAACTGCCTGATTCATGGCTGAAACACTGGACTCCCAGGAGTTCCTTTAATTGTTCGTGAATAATAGTGTGTACAGTTGCCACAGACAGATGCGTCTCTTGACAAGTTATCCGTTGATTTTCAGGGATCAGGTGTTCCACATACTGAATGTTGATGGGACAGGCTGCAGTGGGCTCTGTCTCGCCCTGGCCGAAATCATCATTCACGGCCCTCTTTAAAAAGTTTGAACCATTCAGATGTTTTACCAAGATCGGTAAGAGTCTCATCACTGTACTGTGTGCAAAGTTTTCTCAAAAATGTCAGTCTTTGCTACACCTTCGTTCAAACAACATTTAATCACAAGTCCAGGTTTGACTTGAACGGCCCTCACAGAATCTAATGAAAGGTTGGAAATCTATTCTAGGATTAAGCTTTACCTGGGTGGTTTGTAGTACGCCAGGCCCTGCAACAACCTGTCTCCACATCGCTCTAACTCCGCTTGGATCTGGGACTGTGACAAAGAAAGGATAAAACAATAATCATTTCATCAATAATTCAGCTCATCGGTTAAAGGATACAGATATAAAAAAATATATAAAAATTATTATTCAGTGACAAAGCTGGTGGTTGTCAGTCACACTGATGCAACAACAGCATTAACCAGGAGGAAAAAACATCCAATAGTCACAAATATATATATATATATTTTTTTTCACTAAAGTGAGTTCAAAGACAAAAACGTAACCATAAAATAAATCTGCATGATTAATGACCTTATAATGATTATAAATATTCCCATACAAGACATCATAGGTGGATTTTTCCCTTTAACAATCATCATGAAAAGCAGAAAAAATTGCTGAATGTTTAATAGCTATTTCCTAACCGGTTCCCGGAGTGCAGATCTTCCCAGCAGGATGGTCCATAACTCTCGGCTGCTTCTAAAATGAGAAAAATATATATTAATAATAACAATAATAATAAAATATTAATATTGGTGTTTAAAGCCTATGTGATGCACAATCATTATACAGTCAATAAAACACCCAGTCATTAAAACTACACTGAAAGTTTTAAATAAGTGTATAAGCAGCTACTTTAACTGAACTGATCAGACTTTTAAGGAGGCAGATTTTAGCATAAAATCCAGTAACTCATGTTTGGCTCTGCCTCCATAATTAAACTTACTAATGTTCATGAATGCGTGCTTAGTTTCATATACAAATAATTACAATTTAATACTGATCTCAAAATGGCTGCAAAAATCACACATATTATAATAATAGGTATTAATAAATTCCAGGTCAAATATTTTTGTCTTTTTGAAGCTCCATATAATTAATTACAACGCTTTAGTCAGTATTTAGCGACCTTTCCAACATGTTCATTGTTAGCTTAGTTTTTCCCGGCTCAATCCCAATTAACTCCCTACTTCCTACATATGTGCACTACGTAGCACGCAAAACTAACAGCGTTTCCAACCCTGCGTAGTGCCCTCGAGGTCCGTGTCACCATTTGGGACCTAGCCACCACGTTCCCTCCACATTGTGGACGCACACTTTCTAAGCCTAGCTCCGGGAGGGACCTATGACGGTTTCATGACTCGAAAGAGCGTTATTACTATTACTATAAATCCACAAGTAAAGACAAGCTACAGAGAAACGTTCAAAGTATTACAGTCGGTAAAATATTCAAGTTTATTTTACCTGATACAAATCTCCGAGTCCGCCATCTTTACCGCGACAAAGTGACCAATCAGAAACGTGCTCTTCTGTGACGTCACGCTATTGACTCAATTTCCGGATACCTACATATACTGTACATACATTCATACGTAGAGATTTTATTATTAATAATATATAATTAATATTATTCATGTTTTATAGTACTTTATATAATACTAGTAACCTAACCAACTAATAACTTAACTGTCCGTCCTCAACCTACACCCATATCTACGCGTTTTTTTTTTACCCATATTCTTTCTTACAAACAACTGAGATTAAGTGTTTAGTATTCATTACACAATCAAAACAATAAATTATACTGTACTTTCCTACATTATACGTATTACTGTTGTTAACTAGAATGATTTTTAAACAGCCCAATCCACGAGCCGGGTGCAGGTCTGAACTATTAACCAATCAGGGCACGGAAATCCGAGCCATCAGTAGCCAATCCCCGTGCAGGGAGGCGGGACATGTCAGAATGCAGGTGGGCAGTAGCACAGCCGTGCTAGAAGAAGCGAGATCAAATATCGTACAAGATCTTTAATTATCCTGACTGTGCGGGATTTTAATATTTTCTCACCGACTGGTCCTGGTACGTTATTTATTTATTTTTATTTTAATGAATGGTAAAAATATGTTTCAGCTTTCAGGCATGCTAGTAATGATGCTACAATAATAAAGCTGTTGTCATTGTTACAGTAAACAAAGACCATGCATCAGACAGATCTGTTCTAACAACAGAAAATGCACTTTTCATTTAATTATTGATTTATTTCTTTTATTCTATGTTTAACGATTGGTTTAGTTAGAGCTGGTGTAATGGCTAGCATTACAGCACAATAACACTGCCTTAAAGGTGTAGGGTTTCACGACATAGCTATTGCTATTAGATGCCTTTACGTGTAATATCATGTCATTAGATGAGACTTGGATTCCAAAGCCAGACACCTCTGGTCTGATCACCTTAATGCGGTTTAACACAACCGTCTTTAGGGTGCCACAGTGGTTTAGTGGTTAGCACTGTCGCCTGGAGTTTGATTCCCTCCTCTGGGTCTGTGTGCATGTTCTCCCTGTGCCTGGTGGGTTTCCTCCATGTACTCCAGTTTCCTCCCTCATTCCAATGACATGCAGATTACGCTAAATGGCGTTCCAAAATTGCCTGTAGTGTGTGTGTGTGGGTGTGTATATGTGTTTGCCCTGCGCTGGATTGGCACCCCGTCCAGGGTATACCCCACCTCGTGCCCTGGGATAACCTCCATGTCCCCTATGATGTGTGTACAGGATAAAGCGGAAAGATGCTGTATGAGTGAGAGAAGTGTCGTTAGTCTTAAGTCTAACCTGATATGGTTAGTTTAACCTGAAATGCATTATGAATTACACTGAAATCTTATAGCACAGCATTGCTCATGCCAAGTCCTGTAGACTCATGGTTCTCACAGCGAGGACAAAATGTGTGATTTGAGAACCCTCGCTCTAGAGTTAAGTCCTGTACAAACGAATGTTTTCTTAAAAAAAAAAAAGATTGTTCTGTTCCTGATCAAGTTGCGATCAAAATGTGACCTTACAGTCCAGACGTATCCCAGTCAAGAATTTTTTGTATGGCCAAACGTTTGTGGACACCTGACCTTTACCCCAAAATGTGCTTTCTAGATTTAGGGAAGGATTCCACCAGATTGTGGAGTGTGTCTGTGAATAGTTGTTCATTTAGCCACATGCTCTAGTTCTTCCACTCCGACCTTGGCACACTGTGTGGCATGCTGGAATTGATTTGAGCGTCTTAGTTCCAAGCAAAGGGATATTGTAATGCTATAACATATAAAGACATCCTATACAATTGTGTACGTTTGGCTATTTTAGTGTAAGACATTGATGAAATCATCTTAAATAAGCCACGTGCATCGGCAGCGTTGACTAGACCAAAGTTCAACATGGTTAAGTCGCATGTTTGAGTCATCTGCGTTTAGCAACCGCCTGATTAATGCAGCAAGGTCTTGAAATTCCTCATTGTGTTTCTCAGACTGAGACGCTGGATGTTAAAAGTCTTTCTATGCTTGTGATTTGCGAGTATTTTTATAAACAGCCTGAAAGAGTACACTTTTTTGCCCTTTATTTAGACCCATGATCCATAAGATGATTTAAGGTACATAAATGGATTTATGGACAGAGTGGAAGTTCATATCCGAGTTTTCTGAAAATGTAGACATGAAATTGATGCGCGTCATGGAAATAATTCAATATGAGTTAACGTATTGGGTTGCACTAGTGATTCTCAGTGCTAGTCCTGCCTTACACCTCCAGGGTCCTGGTTTGATTCCCGGTCAGGCTCGATTCCCATTTTTGTGTACATGGAGTTTGCATGTTCTCCCCGTGCTTGGTGGGTTTCCCCCGGGTACTCCGGTCTCCTCCCACAGACATGCAGATTAGGCTAGTTGGCTTTCCCAAATTGTCCGTAGTGCGTGGATGAGTGAGTGAGTGAATCCAAATAGTCTGCTACTTAACCAGACCATATAGGTAGAGCAGGGAAACAATAAAATAATGCAGGCCATTGTTTCCTGGGTCCTATTTCATCGCAATTTTAAACATGAAAATCCAAACCTTGAAATCTAAAACTGGAAAGTAGTGATGTACGGATTTATTGGCGGTACATCGTTATCCGCCGATATTTGTCATGTTGACTGGCATCTGGCTTTGGCAAATAATATAACCTTCAACAATGCCTGTGGTTGATGTTAGTTAATTGCGGTCTGATTTGGACAACAGTAGAATACCCAGTTTCAGTGTCTAAGATATGATCAAAAGGCATTTCAGGAGGAATTTTATATATTTATTTACTTGCTTTTACATTTAGCTTAATCTTCTATACCACTTATCCTGTGTACAGGGTTGCGGCGGCCTTGCAGCCTATCCCAGGAAAATTTGGGCATGAGGCAGGGTATCTGCATGTCTTTGGACTGATCCGCTGTTGATAGACCTGTAATGAGAATACATTACAAAAACAAAGACTCTTCAAACTGACCTTCACATAATAAGGCTGTTCATGTCCAATATCATTTCATTTATACATTCCACCATCACCAATAATTGGTAGCAGCAATGTGAGTCTTGCATAATCCAGTTTCATTCTTTCATTAGTGGAGTCCTGAGATGTTGCCCTTATTAGTATGTGCCTTTGCTTGTTTTTGTTGGTTATAATTTTTATTTTGTTTTAAGGTGGAGGGGACGATGTTGAAGACCATGTGGATGACCCTGAAACTCAAACTAAAATTCTGACTGATCCAAAAGCTGGAAGGTACATCACTTTTCTTCAAGGAAGTCCTGTAGTCAGTCACACCACTCATACACGCAACTCACAAACCATGCAGACCGATCCGGTGCTAGTGGAGTCCTTGGTGGTGTTCTCCATTGTCCTGTGTGTCCACTTGGCTGTGTGGAGCCAGCTTTCATGGTGCTGCATCGCTTTGGCTGTCCAGGCCTTCTATGTCCAGCACAAATGGGATCGCCTCCTGAAAACAGGAGCGGCAGTCTTCCAGTTCCGCCCCTCCGCCAATAGCGGCGTCTTGCCAGCTAGCATGCTGCTCCCGCTGCTCGGGCTCACTCTGAGGGCTCGTTGCGTGGCTGTGGGGAATGTCCACTTTGAGAGATTTGCAATGGTGATCACAGTTACCGGGATGATGTTGGCACTGTTTTTGTCGCTCATCGCACTGGGAGTCACCCGTCCGGTGCCTAGCAACACCTGTGTGATTACGGGAATCGCCGCCAGCGCCATCCTGTACACAGTCAAACAGACCCTGCTGGTTTCCGAGGTGATTGAGGTACTTGAAGTGCTGCTGATCTTTGTCTACCTAAGCCTGATCCTCCTTTATCTCCTTCCTCGCTGCTTCACACCCGGAGAAGCCCTGCTCATTCTGGGTGGCCTCAGCTTCATGATCAACCAGCTGATCAAGCGCTCACTGAGCGTCAGCGCCAGTACCAACGTAGACCCTATTCATTTTTTCCTCCCCGTAGCCGTGGCAGGATTAGTCTTGCTCGGGCTTGTCTTTGCCCTCCTCTTCCTCTTCATGGAATCCGAAACGTGGGCGGCATCCGCCTTTTTCCACGTCATGACAGCAGTACTCGGCTTGGGCCTACTTGTCCCATGGTTGTCCCTCCTCACCGGACACCACCCAGTCATCTGGATTTTAGAATTCCTCACTCATAGCAGTAGCCGGATCTGGCTGTTGGCGTACTGGGCATTCCTGGTTTTCACTGCAGTGATTGTGGTAGTGCGTCAGAACAACCGGCGATCAGAAGGCACCAAGAAGTACCAAGCCTCCACGACTGTAAGAAAGTACTTCCACCTCCTTATTGTTTTAGTCTTCGGCCCCGGGTTGGCGCTCGATCGCCCTCTGCTGCACCTGGCGGCTGTTGTATGCCTCGCTTTGTTTATTTTCCTGGAATTGGTGCGAGTTTTCCGGATTCGTCCACTGGGATCGATGTTGCGCAGGTCACTGGCCCTCTTCCTGGATGA
This sequence comes from Clarias macrocephalus, assembly GCA_011419295.1. NCBI lineage: Eukaryota > Metazoa > Chordata > Actinopteri > Siluriformes > Clariidae > Clarias > Clarias macrocephalus. The sequence continues at coordinate 10,224 of JAAGKR010001433.1, forward strand.
CAGGGACTCCGGGCCTCTCATCTTTACACATATCTACCTGCTTTTGGGAATTTCAATACCTGTGTGGATCTCACAAGCACCGTGCATGTCAAATGGAGGAGTCGCAGGTGCCGGGGGATTGGCACCTTATGCTGGCGTCCTAGCCGTCGGGGTCGGAGATACTGTCGCGTCTATTTTTGGAAGCACAGCTGGTGAGATCCGCTGGCCGGGCACCAAAAAGACTTTCGAGGGCACGGCGACCTCAGTGTTCGCACAGATCATCGCTGTAGCCATATTCCTGATAGCGGACGCCAGCATAAACTTAAACGCCAGCTACTCGTGGGTGGTGGGCTCCATCGCTATGGTAGCCATGCTGGAGGCGTACACATCACAGATTGATAATCTTTTGTTGCCACTGTATTTATATGTCCTACTGATGTTATGAGCATGCACACACACACACACACACACACACACACACACACACACACACACACACACACACACACACAGTTCTATACATTACATTGTGCATAAACATTCTTTGATATAAACCTCTACACAAATACACTAGAGGGTCCAAAAGTTTGCATCCACTATCAAAAACTGTTTTTATTTCCTAACTTGTGAAACTTATGAAAGATGTTCGCATTTGTTTTTTAGGTTTTTAGTAGGTGATTTGTTTATTTTAATTTAATTTAATCTGATTGTGGGTCATGAAACACTTGATCTGGTCCATGAATTGCCACACAGAGGAATGACCTCATCTGTAATGTTTAACATTCTATATTGAGAAACTGTGCTGCTGTAAGTGGTACAACATCCGGGCTTTACAATAGTGAATCCTAATTTGACATTTCAATGTTGTCTTTTTTTCCTTCATCAGTTAAACAGTACATCCTGGAAGGCTGTGATTTAGAGTCTAGTCTAGTAGATTTGATTCCAGCTTTGGTTTGGTTTGTGAGAACAAAAATAATCCAGTTGCAGATGAACCCTATTGTGGATTCCAATTTTAAAATGTGATATTTGACTATTAAATGTACAAGAGAGTATTCAAAGGCAAAAATTATATTTCACATTAAAATGATAAATCACATTAAAAGAAAAAAAAGAAAAAAAATCTGCATAAATTCCTGCCTATGTGTAGATCACCTGTAATAAATTGCAGAATTTTATGATTAAAACATTTGCACAGGTCCACACTGTATACGGATTATAATTTATATATGATTAATTGAGCAAAATTATTTGATGTGGAATAATGCGATTTTTTACATATACTGTACAATATGTTATATTCATACAGTAGGTATTACAGATCAGTTAAACTGTTGTACGAGCTACAGTACAAATGCTTTGTTTATTTAGTTTTATTAAAATGAGTTTTAAGTTTGCACTTTGTTTTCCCTAAGCTGTGAAATTTTTTTTTGTTGTATTTTTATTTTATGTTTTAAGAGACAGGTAAAATAATAATTATTTCTAATAATAATAATTATTTCTAATAATAATAACAACGTAATAATAACTGACTTGCATGATGCATTAATCATTAATACATAAAAACAATTAACTGTAATTGTAAGTAAATAACAGCTACAGTTTGTAAATAAACTGTAATGCAAATTTCTATTGCATAAATGGAATAAAACATATCCAAACTCCACACACACTTAGCCTGTATCACACCATCCTGGCGTGGATTATTTTCCTGTAAACACAGGCCCCGCATGTCATGTGCTATTCCTTAATAATATTCTGTCTGGTGCTCTATAATTTGCATTCTGTAATAACAGTTCTTTGTCCGGTGATTCAGACTTTTGGACCCCTCTCTGGACAAATGCACTAATTTGCAGGTGTACAATGTTCAGAGTAAATACATGTATACACAGCTTGGTACTGTATGTTGAAATATTCTTTTTATAAAACGCTGTGAAGGAAAAATGACACTGGTCTCTGCACAGTATACAGTATATACATACAGTATCTCCGTACCCTGATGTCATTTAGACGAGGAAAACACAGCAGATGTACAGTAGTAGGCAGGTTAATACCGAGTGTTCTTCCATATTGAATAATTTATTTGAAATGCACAGGAAGACACGTAGCAGGTACCCTTTAACCCATGCTAATTAAAGTTTCATTTCCTTTAACAATATCCTCTTTGGTTTACTGAAGCTCCAAAAATGTTTACTTACCCAAAGATATTTAGGGAATATTAGGAGTGTCTTGAGGTGCAAACAGTCTTGTATGTATGTGTGATTACACATTTAGTTCTGATATGTCTCATAAATAATAATATGTCTAAGAAAAAGAGCCGCTAAAGGTTTAATCTGTGTGTTTTTTTTTTTTTTTGGGGAGATTCGGATGAACAGATTGTAAACGTGATTGTGAATGATCCTAACATGCATGCAAGCAAAAAAAAAAAAATTTTTTATTCTTCATTTGAGTCTTCTGCAAGCAGGAGTACAGTATGCACCAACACAGCCTATGAAGAACATGACTCTTGAGGTTTTGTTGTTGTTGTTTCGGTATTCTGTGTTAATGATGCAAAAAGGAGAGAATTTTGTACTGACAAATATCAGTAAAAGCAATCAGACGTGTGTATGTGTGTGTGTGTGCGTGGGGTCCTCTTGTAGAGGGCAGTAAACACTCAGATTGCTGGCACACACTCTTTGGTGTTAATCTTCTCATCTGTTTTTCACGTGTGTTTCAATGAGCCAACGGCCCAAGCTGAGGAACTGGGTGTAGAACACAAAAGGAGAAATGACCCACAAGTCATGATGTGATGCAATATGCTGTTAACAAAAAAATGAATACTTGGAGAAAAAGAAGAAAGAAAAAAAAAACAGGAGCGGGAAAACACTTTATACCACAGCGGTTTTGTTTAACAAATCAAAATATGTAATCGATCATTTCAGTTACACTTTCCGCAAGGAGACCTTTATTTAAATGTACAAAGGGCGTTCAAGTCAAACTGGGACTTTTATTTGTACAGAATTCACACAGTTATAACTACTGTTATTTCTCTATAAAATCCCCTGCAACACTAATGCACTTATCCCACTGTCTTGATACCATCAAGGTAGAACGTTTTCTCAGTACAGCAGAGCCATGATCGAACCGCCTGCTTCACAGCTGAAACTCTGGCCGCCCAGGAACTCCTTTAATGTGTAAATCGCTGTCATGTGGCAATAATGCCCAGCCGAATTCCAGAGGACTGGAAATGCAATTTGTATTTCTGGCTACAAGCTCTTTTTTTGTATTATCACATTCAAGAGAGCAAAAAAAGACGACCTAGTGGAGGAATTACTGTTTATAACTGCTATAGTATTACTAATGAAATACATTGCTTCATGGATGTTCCACATCATTAAGTGTAACTAGAAAGCTTCAGTGATTAAATCTTCAATAAGTACAGTGTTAGTGTCTAAACAATTGCTGCTGTTTAAGGACTTCTGGACATTCTGTTATAGGGAAAATAACAATGTTGGCTCAGGTCACATTGCATTTTATTATTTTGTTAGGATTTGAAATATACCTTCGATTACATTATCTGTATTCAGTCAACCCTTTAAAAACATTTTTGGCAAAAATGAGGAAATATTAAAAAGGTTAACATGCTACTGAATATACCATACTCGAGAATATTAACAACTAAAGTGAACTTTCTATTCATACTTATTCAGTGTTTAAGTGATCAGCATGATCCTTCCAGGTTTTAATAATGTGTTGGACGGTTCTTAATGCAACTGCTGTCATTTTAATATTTTCTCAATGCAGGCCAATGATCTGACCCTTCTGAAACTTTTTGGCAAGGCAGTGTATCTTATTATTACATAATGTGAGGGATGTCATAGTGCGCGAGGACCCTTTAGTTCTTCTAAGGATGATTTTTATTTTTCCAGTATCCATGGTGTTGTGAAGGTTTTGACATGCTCAAAAAGTCATGAAAAGACAGGTTGGAGTCCGCTGCCATTAGGAAGCCTAAGACATTTGCCGCGGTACGGCACCCTGATGCACGATTTTGCTGCATAGCTCATACACACTTGCATGTTTGCACACAAAAACATTTAGAGCTCATTGAGCTGAACACATTTCACATTGCATGTCATGGGCTCTACTCAACAGAAAGTCAGGTATTTGGGGAAATGTGCGAAACACAATGGATTATGATGTACTCCTCCTAGGGGCTTTCTCAAACAAGTCAGCCATGACAACGCCTTAAACTTATGCTGAAAAGTGGTTAATAACTTATCACATTAAGTGACATCATATTAAGCGACATCATAGCGTGATGCTTTTTTTCCGGCATGTGGGGCTTTTTGGATGTCTAACGCTAAAATTCATCCTTTTCAAAAATGATATTATACTGGTATTGATATGTCCTCTTTAAATGCCCAGTGTGCCCACTGTTCTTTCCGGTGCAGTCGGGTGGCGATGGCGCAGGGATTTGTTCAAGGTTTCTGAAATAGTCAAAGCGATTTCCATTAAAGCTTAGGCTTCTTCTTCATTCTTAGAAGAGAACTGATATTTTTCAGTTTTTAATTTCTTGATATTAATTTATTGGAGGAAAAAAAAAAACATGTATTCAGTGTTTCAATTCCAAAAAAGCAGAACAGCCGTGTGTGTGTTCTTAACTTTTTCAAATAAAGAATTGCTTTGTTTCAGCTTGTGTTGCTTGTGTACATTTTACTGTTTAAATAGTTAAAATTTGTTTCGTTTTTTTAGGTTTATCATGACTATTGATTTAAAGTATTAAGACTGTCATATTCTTCTGAACATTAAAGATTACCAAAAAATGTAAAGTGCCCTATTTGACCATTTTCAGATGAAACACACTGTAGGCAAGATGATGTTACAAATGTATTTGTCTATATGTTTTCGACTTGGTTTGACATTAGAGTTGACTGATAGATTTTATTTTATTTTAATGAACATTGTTATACTGATACACTCCTTTTGTTAAGTGGGAATCTGTAAATGAACACATATTCTTTTGAACTTTTTTAAGTAAACATTTTTAAATTAAGAATGCTAATAATATAACATATAATAATGCTAATAAAAATAAAATAAATAAACCAGATAGACGGGGCAAAAGGGGAAAGGGGAAGGATCCGCCCTTTTATGTTTATTCATTCTGTTTTTGGGCCATGCACCACTTTGCTTCACTGGTGTACATACAGACCCAATATACACAGTGTTTTATTGACTTAACACTAATTTTACAGACAAAAGTATGAATAGGGACTAAAAGTAGGGAATACAGTATATTTATACAGTCCTATGCAAAAGTTTTAGGCAGGCGTGGAAAAAGTGCTATAATGTAAGAATGCTTTTAAAAATAAACATGTTAATAGTTTATTTTTAATAATAATAATAATAATAATGAAAAGTAAATTAAATGAACAGAAGAGAAATGCAAATCAAATCGGTATCCGATGTGACCAGCCTTTGCCTGCAAAACCAGAAATTGGTTGTTCCAAACACCGTAGAGAACTAGCCACAGATCTTCTGTGGTTGTAGGCTGCCTCACTTTCTTCATGTAATTCCAGACAGACTCCATGATGTTGAGATCAGGACTCAACATCATAGGGGCCAAACCATCACTTCCAGGACTCCTTGCTGTTCTCTGTGCTGAAGCTCTTAATGACATTGGATGTACAGCAGTTTTGGGGTGGTTGTCCTTCTGCATAATAAATTTGGGGCCAATCAGACGCCTCGCTGATTGTATTGTATGATGGCTAAATATCTGTATTTCTCAGGATTGACCATTAATCCTGACCAAATCTTCAACTCCATTTCCAGAAATGCAGCCACAAGGAACTTGCAAGGAACCTCCACCTTGCTTCACTGTTGCCTACAGACACTAATTATTGTACCGCTTTCCAGGCCTTCAGCAAACGAGGGATGGGGTGGCTTTCAGGCCACATATCTTCCATAAAGATCACTTCTGGCCAGATGTTTCTGGATAGTATATAAGTGTACCTGGGTCTCTCTGTTTCCATCAGTTCTTTGCTGATGGCGCTGATGGACATCATCTGATTGTTCTCAACATTGCCAGTTTCTTTGTGCTTCTTTAAAATATCTTGAACAGCACCTATTGAAACCCTAGTCTGCTTTGAAATCATTGACCGGGAGAGACCATGCTGAAGCAGTATAACTGTCTTGTTCCTGCACTCTGTCTTGACATGGTGTATGACCTGTGACATGAAACTGACTTCCACAATCTCACCGTAGTAGCAGAATTTGTCTCTTTCTCACCCAGTTTTAAGCCTCATACACAGCTGTTTCTGTTTCAGTTAATGACTGTAATTTAAACCTGCATATAAAATTGATAATTGACTCTGATCCTACACAATCCCTGACTTTGTGCAAGTGTTAGAAATGATGCTTGTTTGAAACCAAAGATTAACATTGATTTCTTAAAAAAATATATATATATATATTATTTTTGCATTTTTTAATAAAAAAAAAAAAAAAAAAAAAATAATAATAAAATACAGTGGAACCTTGGATTGCGAGTAACGTGGTTTACGAGTGTTCCGCAAACCGAGCAAAGATTTTTAATAATTTTTTATTCGGAAACCGAGCAAGTATTAGTTTACGAGCGCCGAGTATCATTTATCACGCATGCGACTCTTATTTTGACACCGAACATCACTCTCTCATCTTCCCCCCCCTCCCCCCACGGCTTCGCAAACACACAGAAACACTGCTTGTGCGCGCGCAATTTGACACTGAAACACACGCACAGAAACAAACACTCGCTCCACTTTTCACCCCTGCCGGCTTCACAAACACACAGAAACTCTGCTCTGTCGCGATTCTTTTCAAAGGTAAGGTGCTGGTTCATTTGTTTTTTTGTTTTTTTTTTACTTTACAGCAGTGATTCCCTTAGTATGCGCTCATGCCAGGTCAGAGAGATTTTTTTTTCCTGTTAAAACGGCGTTTCCGTGTTTGTGTGTGTGTCCGTTTGTTGTGAAACTTAAGTGATTCCTTTAGTATGCGCTTGTGCCAGTCTCGCTTTTTTCCGTTAAAACGGTGTTTCCGCTGTGTTTATGCGCTTGTTGTGAAACTTAAAAACTGAGTCCGTTAGTATGCGCTCATGTCAGTCTCAGAAAGATTTCTTTTTTTCCTGTTAAAATGGTGTTTCCGTTGTGTGTGTGTTTGTTTTGAATCTTAAAAAGCGAGGTGGGAAGAGGGAGGAGGAGTGTTACTTTGTAAAACGAGGCGAGGGAAGGGGCTAATTCCACACACACACACACACACACACACACACACACACACACACACACACACACACACACACACACACACGGCGCCTGTGTTATTTTCATTTTATAGATTGTATTAATTATTTTTATGTATTTATTTTTGAGGGCTGTGGAAAGAATAATTTGAGTTTTCATTATTTCTTATAGGAAATGATGATTTGGTTTAAGAGTGTTTTGGAATACGAGCCCACTTCCGGAACGAATTATGCTCGTAATCCAAGGTTCCACTGTATATATATATTTTTTTTTAAAGGCACAGCATTTTTCTTTTACACCTGCCAAAAACTTCTGCACAGTACACCACAGTACGTCTTTGATATGTGCATGCAAATATGGGAATAGTTCCTATAGAAAAATAGTAAAAAGACTTAAATGCTTCATGCATGTTATAGATGATGCACAAGTTAATTTACTCAAAACGTTTACTAAGACTAAAAATAAAAAGTATTCATTAATGGGATTGTCTTACAGATAAGATTCCATTAAAACAGGAACTGGGACCTAGAATTGAGACTGAGTGGATAAAAAATAAAGTACGCAGCCGTGGTTTTAGGTGTAGAGCGATGGGAAGGGAAGCTCCTCGGTCGGCTGTAGCCTGTGTGTAAAAGAAAGAATATCGATACAAAGAAAACCGGCCTACAGTATGTGATTAAAAGCATTTTTACTGTAGATAAGCCTACTGCGTCTCTACTGCTACAGATGGTCAAAAGTATGTGAACACCTGACCATAATGCCTATATATGCATCTTCCTCAAACTGGTGATGGAGGTGGTGTTTGAATTTACTTGGTTTGAATTAACTGTTCAAAGGACCGATGTCCACATGCTGTGCATCTGGTCAGATGTTTGGCAGAAAGACCCACAAACATTCAGCAACTCGCGCTGTCTCAGCATTTCATGATGTTCATGAGATCAAGGCTTCAGACATTAATTGAGTGCGAAGGATCTGCATCCACGTATTAAAAATAATCCTTATAGGTCTAATTATGTTAGTTCGTCCAACTACTTATGAGCCTGTGAAAATGTAGGGACTATGAAGAAATAGCTGTAGTCAATAGGTAATACAATATTTGTGTTGAAGAACTCAAAGCCTACACTCCCATCACAGCTTCATTGCAAAGCTATTCTGGTGATACACAGGCTTTTTTTTTTTTTTTTAAACTGTCACTATCCATATACTTATGAATCTAACATTCTAAAATGTATATTTTCTATTTAGATCATTTTCATGCACGTTTACTGCAGCATGCAACGCTTCCTCACCAGTTCTCAGAGCTCCAGACCGTGTTCATGGAATCCATGATGTGGAAGGCGTAAACGTGCCGTGACGCATCTGAAGAGTTCTCAGCGCTGCGGTGGACCACTTCACCATGGATTAGGACAACACCACCTGCATTATGCATGAAACTGATTACTGTCAATACATACTGTATCACATACACCACATACTGTAGAAGTGCTGGATACGGGCTTGACGATTACACTGACCGAGTTCGGAGTGGAAATGGACCGCTCAAGCAGCTCAAGGACCACTGGCACTGAGCACCACGAATAAATATACACCACTGGTTTGAATAACAGAGGCAATCTGAAAAGAACTTAGAGTTTGCCAATTGGCAATTAGCTTAGCAAATGCTACACTGAGTTTAACAAGGCTGGCAGGAGCTCAGCACACTAATAACTACTCAGCAGCACAGAGAGACATGAGCAACAGTGCTTCCTGGTCCTAGCTATATATACTCAGCATGGGCTGTGGTGTGTGGTTCACCGAGAGACAATATCCCTTACCATGTTCACTCATTCACCATCTATACCGCTTTATACTGAATACAGGGTCATGGGGGCTTGGAGCCTATCCCCCGACACAATACGGGATTGTCCAACCCATTGGAGGGCACACACTGTATACAGTACAGACCAAAAGTTTGGACACACCTTCTCATTCAAAGAGTTTGAATTTGTATTATGGCAAGAAAAAAGCAGCTAAGTGAAGAAAAAAACAAGTGGCCATCATTACTTTAAGAAATGAAGGTCAGTCAGTCCGAAAAATTGGGAAAGCTTTGAAAGTGTCCCCAAGTGCAGTCACAAAAACCATCAAGCGCTACAAAGAAACTGGCTCACATGCGGACCGCCCCAGGAAAGGAAGACCGAGAGTCACCTCTGCTGCGGAGGATAAGTTCATCCAAGTCACCAGCCTCAGAAATCGCAGGTTAACAGCAGCTCAGATCAGAGAGCAGGTCAATGCCACACAGAGTTCTAGCAGCAGACACGTCTCTAGAACAACTGTTAAGAGGAGACTGTGTGAATCAGGCCTTCATGGTAGAATATCTGCTAGGAAACCACTGCTAAGGACAGGCAACAAGCAGAAGAGACTTGTTTGGGCTAAAGAATACAATAAAGAAAACAATAAAGAAAACTCTTTGAATTAGAAGGTGTGTCCAAACTTTTGGTCTGTACTGTATATACACACACTCGTGGTCATTCACACACTCCAGGCAATTTGGAAACGCCAACGTCTTTGACCTATGGGAAGAAACCGGAGTCGTCTCACTCACTCAGCCTCTAAACCGCTTTATCCTGTATTCAGGGTTGCGGGGGGCCTGGAGCCTATCCCAGGAGACTTACGGCAAGAAGCGGGGTACCCTGGACCATCATAGGACACACACACACACACACACACTCATTCACATACTACGGGCAATTTGGGAACGCCAATCGGTCTAATCTGCATGTCTTTGGACTGTTAGAGGAAACCCACCAAGCACGGGGTGCAAACTCCCAGGCAAAAGCCACTGCTGACGAAAAAGAACCCAAAGGATCATCTGAAATTTGCCTGAAAGCATCATCTTGATTATCCCCAAATATTCTGTGGATCATTCATGCTCAAAAATCCTCCACTTTTGACAAATGCT
>JAAGKR010001433.1:21823-96795 GCA_011419295.1 Clarias macrocephalus
TTCAGGGTTGCGGGGGGCCTGGAGCCTATCCCAGGAGACTTACGGCAAGAAGCGGGGTACCCTGGACCATCATAGGACACACACACACACACACACACTCATTCACATACTACGGGCAATTTGGGAACGCCAATCGGTCTAATCTGCATGTCTTTGGACTGTTAGAGGAAACCCACCAAGCACGGGGTGCAAACTCCCAGGCAAAAGCCACTGCTGACGAAAAAGAACCCAAAGGATCATCTGAAATTTGCCTGAAAGCATCATCTTGATTATCCCCAAATATTCTGTGGATCATTCATGCTCAAAAATCCTCCACTTTTGACAAATGCTCGATCGCAGTCGTTGCCACCAAGGCTGGCACAACCAGTTATTAGGTTTAGGGGGCAATTACTTTGTTATCATTATTTTTCCATAATAAATAAAATCATTATTTAAAAAGAGCATTTTGCATTTACTCGGATTAACTTTGTGTAATATTAAAATTTGCTTGGTGATCACAATCTCAATAAAAAAAAAATATATTAAAAAAAACAGAGAAGGGGGCAAACACATTTTCACAGCAGGCACTGGACTCTAACCTTTCCGGACGGGTGCTGGTACGAAGAGAGCGTCATCATAACTTTGTTCTCGACCAGTGAAGTCAGTCAGAGGGAACGTGCCTTTTGGGGTTCGAATCATCCGCCTGGTGATTCCATCTTTTTACACACAAACACAAGAGAACATGCACTACAGTAAATGTTACTTCTTTATTAAGCAGATATCTTCTGACTACAAATGTCTGCTTGTGAGAAGAGCCGCATCCGGCTAGAGCTTGTATGTACAGTATGTGGTGGCAGCAAATAATGATCGACATAGTTAATTATAATTGATAACCACATTAGTTACCAACCACCTCAATTATAGAGCTACTGGTGATGTTATCCTGCATGGTTTTTCGACACTATTTCAACTCTGAACGCTCTGCCGCCCTACTGGATTAAAGTGAATAATAGCACGGTGGGAACAGCGATTTTTAAATCGTAGTAGATTTGTTAATTAGCACATGCCTAACGCAACTGAAGGCTACATTTCACACCTGATAGCTAAATAAAAGCTGTTAGGAAATGACGTAATTCTTATTCATATGTGTGTGTGTGTGTGTGTGTTAGTGTGTGTGCATGTACTAACTCCTGTGCGAGCCTGGTATGAACCACAGACAGCCATTGTCGAGGGTTGCGTCCTCCAGGGCGATCCACACCCCCATCACTTTACCCAGAGGCTCCGTGTACAGGAAGGTCGCATCCTGATGAGGTGTCACTAACAGGTGAAAAGGTTCTATTAGATCACTGTTCTCATAAAAGTCTATTCAAACAAGTTTAGTTATATATGAAATAAAGTTTCGTTAAGTTTTATGTCGGTTTACGACCGTTTCCCCGCACTGTTTCCCTTTCATTTTCAGCTCGTACAAGTCTTATCAGCGCTTCCTGTTCAAGGCCGCTGTCTCCCCAGGTCACTACTGTGCTGGTGTGAACGTCTTACCCCAGTTCATTTGTAACTGCAACGTGAGCAAAAATAGACATCCCACTTGTGATTTGTCTAAAAGAACCTTTAGTACCTGGTACCAAAACAACTCAGCAATACCAAAAGGCTATATAGTCAAAGAATAGTCTTGTTTCATCTGACTTTCACCCGTTCGATGCGATGTTTTCGGATCGAAAGTATTTTGGGATCAAAGCAGCCCTATGATGACGAAGATTCACTTCTGACGAAGACGGCGGTACATTGGTGGATTAAAACATTTTGTAATGAGGAAATATGAAAGCTTGTTGAGAAGGTGTATTTAAAAGCAAGGAGAATATGTTGAAAAATTATGTTTTTGAGAGTTTATACGAGTCATTAAAATGTATTTACAGCGAGAGTGCAGATAATTCTGACTCGTATTTTCACCCAAATATCATCATAAATAGAATGATGTTGGCTAATGATTGGTCTTGCTAGAAAACACTCTCAATGTTCTCTATGTAAATCTGAAGTTAGATTTAAATTTGAGATTTTTGAGTCCAACACAAAGACAGGCTAATTTAGGTTTAAGGTTACAACACTACATACATAACATTATAATATACACAATAAATAAAATAATTTCCAGTAAAGAGACGTTACCACTATTAAGCATGATCGCGCATACCTTCTCCGCCAATGACTGGTTGCTGGGGGGCGGGGAACAAAACATGTTTGTTCAGAAACAAAAAATGTAATCATGTAATCATTACAGTCTTTAAGTTCTGGATCAAAGAACATATTTGTTATCTTAGAAAGCTGTAATATTGGACATGTTTGATTAATATGAAACAATTTCAATAAATTAGATGACACAGTGTGTACTAAAGTTTAATTAGGCCCAAGATTGATATAAAATCATTTAAATAATAAATGTACAAATTGTATGTAATAAAATACTGTTATGTAAGTTAATAATAATAATTAATAATATAGTTATATTATTTATTATTATTATTATTATTTAAGCTCAATTTGTTTATATAAAAATTTTTGTTTTGTATTACTATTCAAATTTCATAACAAAGACAACGAATGTCCAATACAACCATCTTTCACTTAAAAATCAAAGATCAGTACCTTAAAAATATACATGCTCTGCAAAACAACAGGATTGATCAGACCCAGGATTTTAGCCACGTTCTACACACAGAGAGAGAGAGAGAAAACATGTCGTGCATTACACCACAACAGTGTTGAATGCTCAGTTCTGATTGGCCAGAATATATAAAGCGATTGCTTTTTTGATTTAAGGTCTGAGGGGACATTTATTGGAGGTGAGGCAGATCAGATTTTGAACACAGGAAATTCTTCAGGATGGAAGTTTTTGGGGTTTCTGCATGACATGACAAGTTACATTTATAATCTAGAAAAAAGAGGGACCTGGTGAGGGAAGCTGTTCTAATGTAAGTGCTAACAGGAACAAACATGTTTCATTGACAGTCCACAACATTAAAATTAACTATAAATAAAAGCAGACGGATGGTGTGTTGTTCTTCGGTTCGAAAAGTCATATATCAGAAACTGGTGTGTTATAAAAGGAATAAAAGCCTTATTTTTCACCTTTGGTGTGGTAACAGGAACGTCGCTTCACCATATGTAATAATTGTTCCTTAACTTTTACTAACTATCTAACAAAGGTAATAGATATTAAGTAATTATGGATGTGAATTATTATATACTGGCTCCTCTTGTTTTATGTACTCACTACAACATGGTTCTAGAAATAAAAATGGAATTATAGATGCCCTTACCTGGACCTTTGGGGAATGTGTGACGGATTTAAATACAGGCTCATGGGCATGAAGAGCTGAAAGATACAAAGAGAGAGAGAGAGAGAGAGAGCATGAGAGAGAACATCGAATTAACACAAATGCAGATTCTTTTACTTAAAGGTGCTAATCTATGGATAAATACAATATGGAAAATTGTTAAGGTGAAATGAGGTGTTCCAACATTCCAGATCCAGATTATACTGACCAGCCATAGCATTAACACCACTGCCAGGGGAACACTGATCGGCAACTATACACCAATCAGCTGGTGACTGGACCATGGGTACCTGGACTCACCCATGAATGCGGGGACCAAAGGCCAGCCCGTCAGGTGCGATCCCACAAAAAAAGCCCAGGCAGCACAAATCTGAACAACACTCCAGTCCGGTCCGGCAATCCTCTTTTAATGTTAATGGGATTAATGTTATGGCTGATAAGTGTATTTAATTATATTACATTTTTACAAAACCCACCGTGTCCGATTTTGTTTAGCGATCTTTCCCTCGGGACAATAAACTCCCCTGTGAATAGACAGGAAAACATAAACTAAAAGCATTATGTTCCTGATTATGCATGTCTGCTGGATTTTTGCCAGTGTTATAGCCCTTTAGATTCATCTTTTTTTTTTATTTTTATGGATTTTTCCCCGATTTTCTCCCTAATTTAGTCGTGTCCAATTCCACTCCGTCACTAGGGGGCTCCCACATTAAGGCTACTACTACCACTCAGCCGGGAGGGCCGAAGACTATCACGTGTTTCCTCCGAACCGCGTGACGCCAGCCGACCGCATCTTTTCGACCCGCTCGCTCACGAACCGTTGGGGGCGGCGTAACACACTCGGAGGACAGCGCTATCCGCTCCTTCCGCTTTCGTGAGCTCACGGACGCTCCTGACTGGCTGTAGAGCCGTAATTACTGTGGGAGCACTAAGTACCTCTCATCCCTCCCCTCTGAGAGAGCTCGGCCAATCAGCTCTCTCTAGACCTCCGGCTGCGAGAGGTTACAGCATCACCCGGGAATCGAACTGGCGATCTCCGGATGATAGGGCGAGCGCTTTTACCACTGCGCCACTCGGAGGCCCGCTTTAGATTCATCCTTGACATCACAGCCATAGCAAACCAAAGTAAGACACAATGTACGAAAGTGTCTAGCACAGGGCATGGTGATAGATCAGATGAAATACACACTGCCAGAGTATGACAGGGTTGGACGTACACTATCTAGTCACTGAACCTGGCCACATATCATACTGTATAACTCTAATTTACCTTTCTAATCGATTACAGTTCACAAGTGTCAGTTTTTTACTGGATATCCCTCATATTTTTACTATTTATTCAGTATAAATTATGAACATTATAAATATACAGTATATAAGATTTTTATTATTCTAATGTACAATGTTAATAATTCTGTTTATATTTGGTTATTTATTATTTTTTAATGATGAATAATAATATAACTCCCCTACATCATCATCATTACGAACCATTTTCATCGAAGACCCCTTTTTCAAAGAAAAAGCGGACCTTGTCCCCACTTGTGATAAAGTAATCTGCATTTCCCTGGAGAAAGACAAACAAAGGGGAAAGTTAGTGGGTCATTAACAGAGATCCGAGCAGAATACTGAGAGCCTGGAGCACAAAATACCTGAAATCGTTGGAAAGTTTACTTTATGATACTATTTATTTCTATTGTAATAAACTCTTGTAGTTCAGGGTGACCATTTAAAGGACAAAAACAACATAACACATTGTAAGCCGTCACAAAAGCTTCAGTGCACCTTGATACTAGAGATCTTGAAGTCTCTGATATTGTACTGGGGTGATGAATACAAACTCTTCCAAAGGATATTAGTGGTGAAGAACACAGTCAACTATGTTGCTGCAAAATCCTCCACGAGTGTTCATCTGGCTTGATATCTGGTGACTGTAAAGCCATAGGATATGATTTCCATCACTTACATTTGGAAAAGCAATTGGGTGAACCCTCGTGCCCTGAGGATGGGAGCTGAGTCATTCTCAAAGAGACCACTCCAGTCAGGATAGACATAGTATAAAGGTCATGAGTCAGACCTTTGGCTCTTCCCTTTAAGTGAACAAGTGGTCATGACACATGCAAAAGTTTCTTGTTTTGCCTTTAATTTGTCACCTCTCAGTAAGATGAAAACTTACCTGCATCTATCCATATCACATTTTATTTCAGAATGCAAAAAGAAAAAAAAGAAGAAATTTTTTTTTATTATTATTTATTCATTTTGTTATTGCTCTTAACTCGGCAATTTCACATTAACGTTTAAGTAACATCACCTGGTTCTTCAGCTGCTCGTCATGGTCGGTGGAGAACTGAGTCCGGCAGTGATTTGGAACGTCCATCTTCTCCACTATTTCATTCATTCGTTCCCGCAGTGCTTCACACTCCTCTGGGCTGAAAAACCCTTCCAGCACAAGGTAGCCATCTTCATGGTACTGCCATTCCAACCAAACAACATTGGGTGAAAACGTTACCGAGGCACAAAACAGGTCTAACCGCCCTCAAGAGTTTTAAGCTGAAGCTTGCAGGCAGTGCTATTCAAATGTAATAGTTAAAGGGTACATATTATGCAGAATTGACTTTGTAATCATTCAAATGTGTCTGCATTTGTCCGAACAGGGTTTAAACAAGTCAACTGGATTTTTTTCCCCCCTATTGTGACCTCATATAAGAAGAGCCCTTTCCCGGGCCTTCGGCAAAACGTGCTCTGTTGATGTCTATGTGCATGTTCCTTGGTGGGGCGTGGCTAATCAGTAGCTCATTTACACAGACACCAAAAGCGCACATTTAGAGGACGAGAGAAATAAAAGAGAGTTTGAGGTATGAGAAATGCTTTATGTGAAGGGTATTTCAACTGGAGCACTAACACACACTCAGCTTGGTGGAGCTCTGAGATCAAACAACACATCAAACAAACAGCAAAATGTGCGACCTTCAAGACGTTGAGTTAAGCATACGCAATTACCTGATTTACTGACTTTCCCCAATTTAATCCTTACAGCCAGCCAGTAACTGTACACACTGCATTTAATCCTCATTGGTGTAAAAAAAAAATAATAATAAAAAAAAAACTAGCATATTATCATTTGAGCTAGTCACTGTGGTTTAGCGGTTAGCACTGTTGTCTCCAACCTCCAGTTACTTGTTGTCTCACAACCTCTCCTTGTGTTACTTAACAGTGAATTGAATTTCATTTTTTAATGTGTGCTTTTCAAACTACAGACTATTAAGCGAAGTACATTTTTCTCATTATATACCTAGGTTGTGTGTAGTTTTTGTGTAGTCAAACAACTTCTGTCATGTGGTAGCACATATAGCTATATTATAGATTATAGAGTTATAGCTATATTTGATAGATATGACATAACGTGATATGATGTTGCTCTCGGATGAGCAGGTTTAATACTATTCACTGAATATTAGTTGAACGTAAAACCCATAGACAGACCTGACGAATAACAACCGCTATACTGCTTTATCCTGTACTCAGGGTTGTGGACGCCAATTAGCCTAATCTGCAGGTCTTTGGACTGTGGGAGGGAACCGGAGCACCCAAAGGGAAAACCACCAAGCACGGGGAGAACATGCAAACTCCATGCACTTAGAGACGGGAATCGACCTGCAGGGAATCGAACCCGGACCCTGGACAGTGCTAACCACTACACCACCTTGCTGCCTTGTGCACTACAGTGTTAACATAATATTATCAAGCTAAACTGTCATGGATTAGCTTTTAAGAGTATTATTACAGTATCCGATACAGTCTTCAGTTTAAATATAACTCTAGTTATAAAACTGCCCCACGAAAAAAAGAGCAGCCCGCAGTGAATCTTCTTCAGAGGGTGTACAGTACGTGGTGCCGAAACACAGAAGGTGAAAGCTTCTTAAAGAGAATCGTTCCTGAGAGCCTCAGATTAAACAGCAGAGTGTGGAACAGAAACATCCTCAATAGGCCGACCAAGAAAAAGTTCAAAAATCAACCACCAGCTGGAAAATGGATGATTCCACAGTTTTCTGGGATTCTCAAGGGCCAGTATTGGAACATTATCAGGAAAAAGGTTCAGCAATCAACAGTAATCATTACAGTGAGATACTTCTTGAAGAGCTGAAGCCTGAACTTTGGATTAAACGCAGAGGACTGATGTATCCAATGGGAGCTGTGATCCCACATGACAACGCACGTCCGCTCACTTCTGCCCACACTGTTTACTCTCTGCAAAGATTTCTGCTCTATAGGACTTTCACCTGTTTGGTCCCTTGTAAGCAGCACTACGTGGATGATTTACTTCAGAGTGCAGATACTGTACATTTAACTCACCCTTGTATAATATCAACTAGCTCTATATTGAATATGTCCTCCAGTTTTTCATATCATTGTAACCACAGAACTTTGGTTCTGAAAAACCAAAAAAAATACTCCAGAACTGTAGAATTCCTAGATTGTGACTGGTCAGAGCTAAATGCAAATCAAATCACAAGCATAACTACTTGTTCTTTGTATGCTAGAAATTGTATAGTAGTCTAATAGTTTACACCTGAATAGTGGATTTTGCACATACATGTGTTAAAAAACACATGCAATGAGACTTTTCCCGCATTTTTATTTGAATTGTTTACTTGTAACACAGTCTACTAGGAGACGTTTGTGAAACCATATTACGGGTTATTTACACTGTACATTTAAAATTCTATTGTCCTTTTTTTGTTGTTGTTTCTTATTTATATTTATCGCATACTGTAATTTTATTGTTCACTACCCTTCTACCTCCTTGTTCTCGAGAGGCTAAGAGAAAATAAGAATTTCTTGTACCTAGGTATATATGACAATAAAAATCTTGAATTTTTAGAAGCGACCTTTGCATGCAGGGGCGTTCAAGTCAAACCAGGACTTGTCGTTTCATGAGATCCGAATGCATTCTATTAGTCATGCTGATAAGTGGCACATGTCTCATAATTACGCATGGTGGCGTTAATGCGTTAGGTTTTGCAAATGGCCCGCATGCATGTTCTCATGAATGATGAGAAGACGTCACGGTGATGAGACTATTAGACGCAGTAAAACATTTCAACAGTGCAAATGTTTTGAAGAAAACCTTACAACTGTGAATGACGATCGATCCCAGGCAAGGTTTCAGCAAGAAATGATGACCTGAAGTAGGAAGTCAGATCATGGCTTCAGGATACTGAGTAAACTTTCTATCTTGATGGTATCCAAGCACTAGTGAAACACCGGGCTAAGTGCATTAGTGTAGCAGGAATATAGAGAGAAATAAATGTCGTTTTTACTCTTATAACTGTGCTGTGCTATTCTGTACAATGAAAAACGTCCCAACTTGATGGAACTTACGGAAAAACCTTCAATATTCAGGGCTCTGTATTACTCAATAATATAATTTGTCACTCCAGTTCTCCTGCAGAATTAAAACTCCATGAAATCATGAAATGCTTTGTTTACCATAGACAGGCGACATATCTGTACATATAGAATAAAAACACCATGAAAGTACTGTATAACCATTTTAGTTGTGAGGTCCTTGCCTGGGGAAACCTTGATCTTAATTATTGAAGAATTATTTGTGTGAACTCCAGGAATCAGAACTGAGGTGTGAATTCGACACTTTATACATTAATTCGATACTATTCTACTTTTTCAGAAGGGTTTCCAGTGTCCTGGGCCCCTTCATGATTCTTGCGAAATTTTCTGCAAATGGCAAAACATATGCCATACATCTTGATGCACGCATGCATAAACTAAGACGCAATGCTGATTTAAATAAACAGGTAAAATTAAGCTCGCTAACATTTTCAAGTTGTTCAGTAGTGAAACTAATGACCAGTTCCACTGCTTGTATAACAGCAGACATAAAGTAAAATATTTCAAATTCTTCCTATGTTAAGGCGTTTTAGACACTACCCTCATAAATACAAATCTAGTTTTGTTAAAATAAATGAATACAAAAAATATTTAATTATTTGTCACATGTACCTTATAGCACAGTTAAATTATTTATTTCTGCATATTCTAGTTACGAAGCTGGGGTCAGGGAACAGGGTCGGCCAGAAAACAGAACCCGTGGAGCAGACAGGGGCCTGAACCCCCCCGACCTTCTGATCATTAACCCTGAGTCTTCATTGTGTGAGGTACCAATACCTTTAAAAAAAAATCCCCTTATACAAATTT
Organism: Clarias macrocephalus; assembly: GCA_011419295.1. Taxonomy (NCBI): domain Eukaryota; kingdom Metazoa; phylum Chordata; class Actinopteri; order Siluriformes; family Clariidae; genus Clarias; species Clarias macrocephalus. The sequence continues at coordinate 31,351 of JAAGKR010001433.1, forward strand.
GGTGAAATGACAGCAGAATCGAAATCTTGCCAGGAGAATTTCCTAATATTACCATATAATACCGTATAATGTTGACAAAAATTACAGTATAAAGTTTTTTTTTTTTTTTTTTAAAGGGTGAAGCAAACATGTACGTGGGCTTTCTCATTCTTTATATGGTAATACTTCCTATGGCTCTCTTCTGTACCTAAACAATCTGTGAATAGTGTAAATGCTAAAAGATCTAAAAAAGCAATAGTGGCCTAGTCAGACTTAAATCCGATTTAGTTGCTGCGGCATGTCTTTAAACAGTTTCAACCAGTGTGGATAAATGAAAACAATTCTACAAAGCGCTGTGAAAGACTAATTGCTTGTTTACGAAGATGCTTGATTGCAGGTGTTGCCGCCAAGGGTGGCAGAATCAGTTATTGGATTTAAAGGGCAATGACTTTTCCACATGGCCAGGCAAGTTTGGCCAGCTTTTTTCCCTTAATAAATAAAATCATCATTTTAAAAATGCATTGGTCATGGGGGGCCTGGAGCCTGTCCCAGGAGACTTAGGGCACGAGGCGGGGTACACCCTGGACAGGGATCAATCCATCGCAGGGCACACACACATCACGTACACACACTCACTCACACATAACAGGCAATTTGGGAACGCCAGTTAGCCTAATCTGCAGGGCTTTGGACTGTGGGAGGAAACCGAGGTACCCGGAGGAAACACACCAAGCATGGGGAGAACATGCAAACTCAATCCTCCATGAGAATTACTTGATTTATCTTTGTGTAATATAAATTTTTTTTGATAATCTCAATCATGTCTTTTTCAAATGTGATATGCAAAAAAAAAAAAAAAAAAAAACACGAGGGCAACAAACCCTTTTTCACAGCACCATCTATCTCTGTGGCAGCGCGATGGTGTAGTAGTTAGCATTGTCGCTGTGCACCTTCTTGGTCGAGGGTTAAATTCTTACCCGGGGTCTGTGTGCATGGAGTTTGCATGTTCTCCCGGTGATTGGTGGGTTTCCTCCCAGTTACCCCGGTTTTCTCCCACACATGCAGATTAGGCTAATAGCCGTTTCCAAATTGCTCGTAATGTGTGAATGACTGTATTAATGTGTGAAATTGTGCGCCAAGTGTCATGTACGTTTTTTTCCTATATTGTATCATGTTTAAATTGAGCATCACAGTAATGATCTGAGAAAATTTCAATAATGTCACAATTCCAAATCAGGAACTCCTGAGCGGTTCATTTTTGTTATTTGTTTTTTATTATCTTTTAACAAAGAGTCAAACAACAAAAACAAATCAAAGTTTGTTTGTTTTTTCACACCAACTTTGGAGAACTTAAAACCTGTTTAAAGCAATGAACTGACAAAATAAATAAATAAATAAATAAATAAATAAATAAAATGGATAAACTAATATGGTTCATTCATTCATTCCACTTCTCTAACTGCTTTATCCTGCTCAGGGTCGCGTTTAACAGAAAGTCCGGCCTGACTTTCAAGTGGAGCTGCTTCATGTCAAACCACAGACGTTACAGCGATTGCAACAATGACGTCATCGTTTTCGCTGTCCGCGCGTGAAGAGTGAGCGTTCACGAGCTCTCCACTTTTAAAAACAAATCGGCTTTCGGGTGGACAGGAGGAAAAACTAACTAGGTTTAACGTTCGGACGAGTAATTAGACAAAACAAAAAGTCTTTATACGAGGTGTTAAAAAAAAACAACAACAACAACAACGATTTAAGTTGTCGAGAATTTGGCTTTAACTCACCTTTTGGACCTCCTGCTGTGTTAAGACATCCATACTTCTGCAGTCTGAGGATGTGAGTAAGTGTGTGTGTGTGTGTGTGAGAGAGAGAGAGAGATTAGATTAGAGATTAGAGAGAGCAGTTAGATTTTGTCTAGCTGTATGTTCTACACATGCAAAAGTGAAAATGATCAAAGAGCATTCTTACACTTTGTTACCTTGGATAGATTGCTGTGGTGTAAAGAAATCAAACACTTCAGAGTCTGCTGTGTTCCACAAGGGGAGGCTCAGTCACATGATTGGACCATCTGCAGCCCACCTACCAGCCCAGGTCCACCCCATGTTTGGGTAAAAAAAAAAAAAAAAAAAGATCAGTTCCACTCCAAATGAGTTTTAAAAAGATTGAGTGATGCAGTAATGTATTAAATTAAGGATCCATACTATTCTCATGATACATAAGTGAAAAATATACTTAAAAAAAATTATACATTTAACAGAACACCTTGCCTAAGCTTCAAAATTTCAATATACAGTACAATATCAGACAATTTGATACAGTTTAGACAAGTAAAAACATGGCCGCTATGGTTGGGTGAGTAAAGATGAGTCCAAAGACCAGTACATGTCTGAAACCCTTAAAAATACTACAGGCTAGGCAAAGTTTTAGCTTCATCAAGGTTTAGAACCGAGGATTTTAGGATTTCAAAGTGCCCAGGATTTTTAGCACCATCCCTGGCAAACTGCACACTAACACAGGGACGAATATCAGTACTTTTCATTTCTATAATTGAATTTAAAAGCCTTTAACACAACAGACAAGTAATTCCTCTTGTTCAGTGAGGAATGAGTGACAATAGAGCAGGTGCTACCTCAACACCAGGTCCTGGTGATTCTGAAGGCATCTTATGGCTTAAATTCATTTTAATATTATGACTTTATGATTACAGTGGAACCTCGGATTGCGAGTAACGTGGTTTACGAGTGTTCCGCAAACCGAGCAAAGATTTTAAATAATTTTTTATTCGGAAACCGAGCAAGTATTAGTTTACGAGCGCCGAGTATCATTTATCACGCATGCGACTCTTATTTTGACACTGAGCGTCTTTATTTTCATTTTATAGATTGTATTAATTTTTTTTATGTATTTATTTTTTGGGGCTGTGGAACAAATAATTTGAGTTTTCACTATTTCTTATGAGAAATGATGATTTGGTTTACGAGTGTTTTGGAATACGAGCCCACTTCCGGAACGAATTATGCTAGTAATCCAAGGTTCCACTGTATTAGTAATTTATCTTATAATCGTCTTACGTCCTATTTAACACCTTTGCGCCCGAGCTGGACTGCATCACAGAATCATGTAATGGTCATGGTCGTTGATAAAATGTTATTTTGCTTTTTTTTTTAATATCCAACAACACATCCAGTGTAGAGCTGACACTTCTTATTATAATTCTAAGTAATTTATTGGACAATTAATAATAATAATAACAACATTCTAGCCATGTTATTATTTAATTGAATTTTATTTTGTTTAGTGGGTTTAAAAATGGATATTTTCACAACAACAACAAAAAAAAAGGTCCTAAATTGAAAAATGTATAAATGCAAACCTTTTTAAGTTTGTCCTTGAGGTGACCTTGGAACTTTAGAAGCAATCTCCAAGATGATAATAGGAAGTAACCTTGAGATGGTACCTTGAGTGATACCATCTGTTAGGAAAACTTAAAGAAAGTAGGTTTTGACTCACCTTTTATACGTCCTGCTCCGTTAAAATGTCCTTAATTACTTGAGCAGATTGTTGAAGTGACAATAAGTTTGTTTTTGCTACATATACCAAGAAAAAGAAAGAAAAAAGGGTCATTTTGGTGCTGTGGCAGCGTTATAACTGCTGTAACCTATAAACCCATGCCAAGAAAGCTCACTGGATTTAATTGAGAGAGAGAGAGCGAGCGAGAGAGAGAGAGAGAGAGAGAGAGAGAGAGAGAGAGAGAGAGAGATAAGCTCATCTAGGTGAAGTGATTTCAGTATGTCAAACCTGATTACAGTGTAACCATAGTGACTGCCTGACAACTCAATGCTAGTAATCCAGTAACCTGTACACATTCATTATTTCCTCTGATCTCACACACCTCATTCAACTCAATCAATATTTAATAATGAACTGATCTACTGCAACAGGTGTGAGGCCACAGGAAACCTTACAACTCTCCTTAAGTCACCTCGATTTGAGTTGAAAGCTCTCACTGTATACCCGACTTAAATGACATATAGGATATAAAAACATAAGAAAGAGTTTATTCTAATTCTAATATTCATTGGTTACATGGATAGTCTAATTTACATTGCACTATGCCACAGATATGTGAGTCTGGGTTGAAGACTTGTAGACAAGATTATCCAAGACAACTTGATAATTGTATTTCATGCTAAAGTGCAAAAAAAAAAAAAAAAAAAAATCAATGACATTGAGTCATTCTTATTTTAATAATTCATATATACAGCTCTGGAAAAAAAAATAAGATGCCACTGCAATTTACTGGAGGAGGAAGATGGATGGTCACAAACAATCAGGCAAAGCTGAGCTGTTTTGCAAAAAAAAAAAAGTTACCCAACAGCAATGTGAAAAACTGGTGGTGAGCAGGTCAAAACACAGGAAAGCTACAGTATAATTACAATCGAGGTTTCTTAAATTAACACAATTTGTTTACAAATTCTTAGAATTCTGTTTTGAGTTATTAAAGCTCTGCAAATACTGCATGATCTTGTGTCAATTTGATGTTTTGTGATGTCATTTCCTTTAAATACAGTATACACTCTAAATAACAATAGTTATATTTTGAATTTAGGAGAAATATTGTCAACAGTTCACAAAAAATGAAACAAAACTGTTTATCTCACCAAAACATGTACCTGTAAGAAAAAAAAAACATAAACTGAAAAATTAAGAATGTAATCTTATTTCCTTAAGAAAATTAGAAATTATTTTACAGTGGTCTCTTATTTTGTTCCAGAGATGTATATTACATTAATTACAATTAGTTCTCAGTTGTATTTCTGTGTGAAGACAGAAATGTGATGGGCAATTCTATATTTAGAGTGCCATTTTTGTCCTGTTGTTATATATATATATACAGTATGCACTGTACAAAACTTGCAAAAGTTCATTTATTTCAGTAATGCAACTTAAATAATCATCTCAACAAGACAATATTAAAGTTTGGTCATTTTTAAACTCACTTTGGTAAGTGAACAGGACGGTAGACCACCGCTGCATTGTCCAGGTCACATGGTCTTGTGCCCACTGCAAACGTTCACGGCGGTGTCTTGGTGTCAGTGGAGTCACCTGCAACGGTCATCTGGCATTCAAGCCAAAGCGGTGGAGTCGGTTGCGAATGTTTTGTCTGGAACCCGAGTGCCCCTCACATCTCGTAAATGGGCCTGCAGCTGTGTAGCAGTTGCATAACGATGTCTGAGTGCAAAGGTCCTTAGGTGCTGGTCATGGTTGCGGTCTGTCACTCGTGGGGCTCCACTCCTGGGTCTGCCATGGCCAGGTGACGCTGCTTGTCTGTTAAGTGACGTCGTGTGTTCATGGCTGTTTGAATGATGAACTTGGAATGACTTACTGACAATACCAGCTCTTTATACCCACAGAATGTTGAAATTGATGCCACAGTGAAAAGGGTTGTCTGTTGGTATTGGCCCCAATATAAGGCACACCTGTACACAATGAGACCATTACATGGAAAACACAAAGTAAGGTGTGTCTATCACCCCAATACAAGTGCCTCCCTATCCCAAAAATGTCTGAAGTGAAACAAACACCGTATGTATGACATTGACTCAGTCTCTCGCAATATCCCTAATGTATTGTGAGTAGTGCGTATAGTAATACCCAAATACAGCATGGCTGCTTGAAACATCCTTTAACGAGTCATACATTACATGTTAGAATAGTACTCTTTAGTTGCCTTCCTTACCATTCTCTCAAACCTGTTACTTGAACACATTCACCCTAAGGAAATACTGAATATTTGAATTTTTCCAAATATAAGTCATATGATGTTGTTTCATCTGAATTTTCTGAAGTTCACCAAAAAAAAAAAAAATCTTTCATTAATTTCTTGACCGACATAATGATCATGCAGCCATGTACATAAAATAAAACCCTTGTTAAAATTAAATGTCTGATTTGTGTTTGGTCAGAAGCTCATCCCACCACCTGGGTGCTACCAGAGAGAAGAACCTTGAGACGTTCTTGTTTATATTTATACCTACAAAATTATACCTAAATTATGAAAGCAGAAGGATTCAATAAGGAAGGAGCTGAAGGAACCAGATCAGTATTCCTCACAACATGATGAGGATGTAAAATCACTTACTGTACAGCCAAACAAAACCATTTTCCTGTCATGCAATTATTTATTGTTGGTTCAGAAACTGTTGCTATTTCAAACTGTGAAATACACGTAGGCGGCCCGGTGGATTAGTGGTTAGCATCGTCTCCTTACACCTCCAGGTTTTGGGTTCGATTCCCGCCTCGGCGTCTGTATGCATAGGATGTGCTTGTTCTCAGCGTGCTTGTTGGGTTTCCTCAGGGTATATGTGTATGTGTGTGTGCCCGGTGATGGATTGGTACCCCGCTGTCTGTGAAGGGCTCCAGGCCCGCAGTGATTACTAGATAAAGTGGTATAGATGATGAGAGACACACTAATGTGTTAGAACACAGTCAGAGATTAGGTACAGTCAGTTTTCCAGGTAAAAATGGAGAGACTCAGTAATTTGTGACTGAGCTGCACATCCATTAGGGGGCGCCAAAACACCACTTACTCACGTTCAGGGAAGGAAACAGGTCAGGTTGTTTTTTTTTTCTGTTATTGCAGTTTCTTCATAAACACATGTCCACATGTGTCCAGAGGTCAAAAATAGCTTTTTGTTTTCACTTAAAAAGTCACGGGGGGGGGGGGGGTAGGGGATATCGGCCATAGACACTGAATTCAAGTACTCATGCTGGAACAAAGATTAAACACAACTATGTTGGGTCACAGGGGAGTGAAGTAGGATATAATAACGCAGAAATTCAACATAAAAAAAAAATCATGCCATGGAGATTATATTTAATGTACATGTTTATGCACAAATTAACTTACTGTACTGTTAATCTGGCTTCAGACTTGTGTATATGCTGAATACAGTTACAAAAACATAGTGTCCCTAATCTTGTGTCTCCTTCCCAGATTCATTCATTCTTTATACTGATTATCCTGCACAGGGTCACCGAAAGCCTTGAGCTTATGCCAGAAGACTTCGGACACTAGGCGGGTACACCCTGGACAGAGTGCCAACAGTCCATTCCAGGGCACACACGCACATTCAGAAACTCTTTTACACACTAGAGACTCTTTGAAGATATGCAGAATAGACTGGCGTTCCCAGACTGTGGGGGGGAAACCGGAATACCCGAAGGAAACCCACCAAGTACTGAGAAAACATGCAAACTTTATTCAAGCACTCATACAAACTGAACCCTCGACCCTGGTCACCGTGCTGCCCCAAGTTTCCAAATGTTTCCAAAACAGAAGTGGTAAGACATGCAGTTTGTCGAATGTCCACTGGGGGTGGACTAACTGTAGTCATAAATCTATAGTTAATATAGATAGGTAAATCATTTTAAGCCATAAAATTTATAATAATTAGGGGCGTGGCCGATTTGAGTGAGAGTTGCAATGCATTCACAACGCTAGCTGTCTGCTTTGCATCACTTTAGTCAACCAGCTAACTGGAATCGTTGTGGTTTAACTTTTCACAAGAAATATTGACATGGCAAAAAAAAAAAAAAAAAAAAAAAAAATTAGCATGCATGCATATTCCCTCCGCCCACTTGCCAATTTATGGTGATGACCAGAGCTCGTACAGCTTCCAAACTGCTTCGAAAACCTACAGTATGGGTGATGCCACGCAGGGTTCGTCCAGTTCTTTTTATACAGTTTATGGTTCTATTCAGTCTTCTTTTGTTGTTAATTTTGACGCCATCCTGGATCGGAATAAAAAAAACAAACATTTTTTTAAAGAAATGCTCATTGATTCAGAATTTATGTTAAATAACAAAATTGTGACGCATTTAATTTGCACACACACGGAACTAAAACAAATAATCTCCTCAACAAATAATAGCTGCACAGACGTACTGATTATCTCTGGAGATTTTAGGACCGTTAACCTGAAAATAAATTCTCGAGTTTAATTTTTTTTCTGATCACTTGACCAATTGTTACCTTAAAACGTTAGATAAATAATAATATTTGGAACAAAATTACTGCTGTGTCTAAGATGCTATGCTGCCGTCACTATGCCTCCCCCCACCACCATACACACACACACTCCAGATGTTTGACATTGGCATTACCAGAAGCTCTTGGCCTGTGTCTCCGCAGCTCTACAGGTGTCCCTAATAAAGGGAACGATGAGCGCATCATTTCTTGTTGAGAACAGCACTAGTGACCTCATATTCCTGAATTCTACAACAGGTGTTATGACTTGAGCTTTAAATTGTGAGATTGCTCTTGAGGTCTTGGCTCAATCTCATGAATGGAATTTTCTCTAATAAACAAGACAACCCACACAGTATGTGAGTGTTAATTGTGAATGGACCAACACTGATTTATATGCGGTTTGTTTTGAGAATGACCTCAGTTAAGGGTGTGCGTGTTTTTTTTACTAGACCGTAAGGGAGAGTCATGCATGTTTTTTTCCCGTTAAAAGGTATGAAAGTCTATTTATGTGTACGCTATTCAGGTGTGTCGTGGTTTTGTGCATTTGTGTGCATTGATTGTGTGCAAAAATGTCTTGTATCCTGATAATCTAAGCACGAATGATGGTAAGAATTGTCTCCAGAATCATTTATTAGCATAATTGTAAGGACGTAACAAATAAAGAAAAAGAAACACTACTATTAATGGTCAAACAAAACATTAATGCACATAATTGTCTCATACAAACATCAGTTTGCAATTGTCTACTTTTTTGGCAAAAAAAAAAAAATCCTCAGATATATCCCTGTTCTAAGGAGTTAAGGCAAATGATAGTGCAGGACTGTTGTCTTGACAACAGAAACGATGTTATTAGAACACCGCATCATCCCTCTTTGTTGTTTTTGGTGATTGCTCGATTGTGTCTCAAACGCACACATAAGCAAAAGTCCTTCATTGAGCTTGAGACACACTGGAGTTGTGTGTTTGAGTTGGAGTGTGATTGAGTCCTTTTGTTTCTCTCCTTTCCATCAATTTTTAAGTCTTTATGTGAGTTAGCACAGAATTTGCATGCAGCTTAGCTTATAGTTTGCATGTACTGGCCTGTGGCACTGCACGTGTGTGTGTGTGTGTGTGTGTGTGTATATCCAGGGCTACACCTGTCCCACTTCCATTCCATTAATCCACTTGCTCTTTCCTCTCTTCTTGGCTTTATGCAAGGATCAACCTTGTATTCCACTAAATATATAAAAACAACTAATATAAAATAAAATAAAAAAAAACACTAAAAAAAAATTAAATGTTCAAATAAAAGTTCTTAAAGAGAGTTTTAAAACGCCGCTTTTTGTTCGTCTCCATGCCTGCTCGTTCCATTCTCATCTCTGGCCTTTCAGTCTCAGGCTTGCTCCTTGTCGGCTCTCCACAGCTGCTCCTTCACTTCAGGAGGAAGAGTTTTAAAGAGCTCTTCCTCCACCACCAGGCCTGAGCGTTTCAGCATGCGGCACTCGCCCAGCTCCACCGGCAGGCCTTCAAGCCGATTCCCGCGCAACTCCAGCTGAGTCAAAGAAGTGAGCTCTCCGAAACGTGACGGCAGTGCGGTCAGCCAGTTGTTCCCCAGGTTTAGTGTCCGAAGCTTCTTGCACTGGAACAGCTCAGGTGGCAATGTCTCGATCTGAGAGAGGGGAGAAAGAATTGAACGCAAAGAGGTTAACGTGCGCTAGACAGTTTTTGTAATTTGATAACTTAACGGTAATTTCATGGCATAATGGCCACTGTAGAAGCTTCTGGATGCAGTGTTATGATCTGGGGTTGCTTCAGGTCTAGGCTCATTAAGTTACGGCAATAAAATTAACTCAGCTGATGGCCTCAATGTAATAAATGACGAGGTTGTCACATCTAAGCATTTTTCTTCCCTGAAGGTATTGGTATATTCTAAGAGAGGAATTATTTTTACACATAAATTGGACCCAAGATTGTGTGCTAAAGGTGTTCAAAAGTAATAGTAGAGTGTGAGACTTGTATTTTTGCCAGGCAGCGTAAACGAGCATAACTGCCAACATTATAACTGCCACAGTTAAAAGTAGTTTGAAGTAATACATGTCAAAATTTGATTCAATACTCGACAATACTGCAGGCTTGCAATAGGCATCATCACCACCACTAGAAACACCTTCTTGTCAATGTTAACCCGCCTAAGTTTGTGACTTTGTAAGGAAATGCTAAAGTCAACAGATCATTCTTGTCCACGCGTAGCATTACCGAAACAGGGCAGTGATACCGCCAAGAACACAAGCCTACATTTTCTGGGGGAAGAAAAAGCCTGTTTGTACTGTATTCCGGAAATAAGAAAGACAAAAGAGTGTGTGTGTGTGTGTGTGTGTGTGTGTGTGTGTGTGTGTGTGTGTGTGTGTGTGTGTGTGTGTGTGTGTGTGTGGACGCATTTTTTAAGCATGCTCTGTCAGGTCTCATAAATGTGCTATTTTCAGCATCACCAACTAAACCGCCCACTGCTAACATCATCCTGACCCTCCTCCTTACACTCAAAACATCACGGTCCTCAGTAAACAGCAGCCTTGACTGCATGCTTTCATTTATTTACTGTCACTTTGTGGAACCTGACGTTAGCTATAGCCATGTCTAATGCTAGATCAGCAACATACACCTGCTACATTTACATTTCACATTAATAACCTTAAAACATTCTCAACATTTCCTGTGGATTGAGGAGTGGGGCCTCTGTGGATCACACAGGTTTGATCAGATAGAGATCTGGGGAATTCGGAGACCAGCTCGGTGGCCTTGGGCTCTTTGCCTGCTAAGACTCATATGTGCCAGGCTGCGATGCACTGAGGGTTCTGACGCCTTACTATCACAGCCAGCATTGACTTTTTCAGAGCAATTTGTGATACATTGGTTTTCTGTGGCATCAGATTGGGCAGGCTGGCTTTTGGTCAAAGATCATCTATATTTTAAAAGTTTGAAATTACCATACAATATTTAGGAGGAAATATTTACATAAAAAGGAGAGGTGGTGGCTCAGGCAGTTGAGGCTCTGGATTGCTTATTGGAGAGTCAGAGTTTTGAGCCGATGCAAGCAGTGACCGTCCCAAACCGAGTGAGAAAATGGTACGGTTGCAAATCTGTATAAACCTGTGTTTCCTGGGGTTAAATAATCAGATGTAGATTAGGATTGGGGACAAAGCCCAAGGAGGAGGTAAAAAAAAAAAAACCCTATTCTATTCACACTATTAATCATTTATCTTAATCTCAAACTGGGTAACAGACTTCTTAGGTCTGGGAATGACTGGAATATTTTATTGTAATGTGCTAAAATTTTTAACTAAAACCTAAAAACACACTTGATTTTTATATTCTGACTGATAAAAAGGTGTAGATTTATTTTCACACCACCCTGTTTTTATTTATATATACACACCCACTTGTACACATTTTATGATGTAAAGTACCGTGTCTAGTGTTTCACACGTGATTTGTTGTATGTTAATTTTGTTTTGTCCAGATTACTTACATTATGCTTTCTGTATTACTCAGTTAGCTCAAAAACAGGTTACATAATAGATGACTTCTTGGACAAAAACACTGTTTTTAAAGCATGTGCCTCAACTTTGCAGAAGACTGTATATATGTTATCTACAGCAAAGTATCATTCACAAGAAGCTGCATGACGAATGCTTACATCATTTCACGATTAAGGATAAAAGCTTATAAATTTTTTTTTTTTTTTTTCGTATTACATAAAATGGTTGCAAAATTCTGAGCCTAAATCCTCCTAGGATGTGTTGAGCCAAGATCAGACTCGGTTCTAAACATGATCTCAAACAATCTGGAACGAGTTCCACCTGAGCTACACTCACCAGGGGGTCTGAGTGTGTTATAAAATCTACTGCAGTAACTCGTATGTCTGAGAGTGTGTGTGTCTGTATTTATAATTCTCACCCTGTTCGCAGTAACAGCAAAGTACTGCAGGTTCTGCAGCAGTCCGATGTCAGGGTGGATACTGTTCAGGTTGTTGTGGCTCAGGTCGAGGTAGCGCAGCTTGCGGCAGAAGAACAGCTGGCTGGGGATCTTGTCGATCTTGTTGCGGTTCAGGTGGAGGCGCTCGAGGTTGGTGAGCGTGCCGATCTGGATGGGGATGTATGCGATCTGGTTGTACCAGAGCTTCAGACACACCAGCCGGTGCAGGTGCTGGAAACTGATGATCTCCTCGATTGTCTTTAGGTTGTTGTCCTTCAGGTCGATCTCCTGAAGAAGGACAGAAAGACACAGAATTGTTACATCATGGAACCAAAGAATCGGGGAAAGTCCACATGTCAAACGAGAGGAAAACGAATACTTCATCTTTACTATTTTGACCTAGGGAGAGGGAGGACATATTTATAAAAGGCAGGAAAGTGATATGTAAGTGCAACACAGATGAATACTTCCAGGTTGAGACATTTAGCTGCCTAGCAAAATTAGATGTTTTCCGACACATCAAAATAATAATAAAATTGAGGGGTGATATGTAAGGTAAAAATATGCATTGTTTACCTTTAATATTTTATATGCATTTTATTACATTTTTTTTTACAAACATAATCAAAAAAAAAAAAAAACCTGAAGAAAGGGACACTGGATTTACTTGTGCACTATTTAACTGTCAAGTATTTTACAAAGAAAATTAAGTAGTTAGTAGTTTCCATGAAATTAAAAAAAGTTTTTTTACTTTAAACCAAATTTTTGCTGATAATTGATAATTTTTCTGATTATGGCCATACAATCCGCATGAAAAGCCTAACACTGAGGCACCAATGCCATAAGTTTATTCTGATGTGATGGCAGAAAAATTCTTTTTGGGGATCTGAAATGTTGGAAAATGAAATTTTATTAAAAGCAATCTATATCGAGGGCAGATTTTGTCATTCAAACGAGACGTAATGAATCTCTTACTGGGTTATTGCCCTTTCTATATGATATTCTGCATCATGTAAGTTGTTGATATGATTTATGTCGAACAATGATATACGGACAATGTAGCAAATAAAAATATGAAATCCAATCTGATCCCAATTCGCCATCTTTTCGTGTTACTCATGGTGTACAAAGTTTGTTCCTGCATTAAACTGTCCCTTGAACATGCATCAAAAACAGGACGTATGCAGGCACCGTTCCAGCGTATAATTAGATGAAGCGTACAATAGGATGAAAACGTACCTGTAGGTTGTGGAGGCTGAAAATGGAATGAGGGATGCGCTCCAGATCGCAGCGCACCAGCTCCAGCTCGGTCAGGTTCACCATCTTTTTCAGGCTGTTCAGCACCATCAGCTTTGTGCCCTCGTTATTGATGGAGAGCTTCTGCAGGTGCACGCCCACATCCGTCACCACCTGGAAAAAAAGAATTCAATAATCTTTTTAATTTTAATCAAAGAAACTTACAGATACAGAAGCTTTTATGAATCCATCCATCCATAAATCTGAAAGGACATTCACTGCATTGTAATTATGGATCACATACTTTACTAAGGATATTACCTTTCAGAAAGCAATAAATTTTTTAAAACATCCTGCAAAGTAGCCCAATTACAATCTTACCTGAGGCAGCTTAGTGAGATTGCTCTTCAGCCGTAGAACCTTGAGTCTCTTGAGCTCTCGCAGGCCGTCGATGACGATGTAGCGGTTATTTTCGGCGCTCAGGTTGCCGGTGAGGTGGAGCTCGCTCAGGTTCTTCAGGCTGTAGATCCACAGGGGAATCTCCTTGATGTCTGTGAACTTGATGTGCAGCGACTTGAGGTTCTCGCGTAGAAACGCCAGAGCGGGAGCCTCGATCTTGGCTGGTGTATGGTACAGCCACAGCTCCCTCAGACTGGCCAGCTGGGCGATGATGGGTGGAATGGTGACATCTGGGATTAGTTCTAATTTCAGAACCTGGGAGATAAACAGGAAGGCAAGGATTTAGAGATCAGGATCGGCCGAAGTATGGTCAACTGACAGCAAGGCATTTGTTGAAAAAGTCGTCCATATTAAGGATGTTGATGATTTTGCGTTGATTGATGTTAAGAATTTAACGATATTCTAACTGATATTTCTCCATAGACCAAAATATGTATTAGGTTGTACATCACAAGAGGGCGCACTTGCAGTATTAGACACTATTGTTTGCAGAAAGTACATCATGCTAACCTCAACACCCCAGCTTTATGCTAACTTTAAATTTGCTAAAAACTTATTTGTTGAGTTTGGGCTCTGCAATTCCTTTCGTGGCCTCCTGCTTGATTCGGCCTGCAGATGATTCACTTCTCCTTCGGACATGTTTATTTTCATGGACAGCTCTATCTCAAAACCTTTAAGTTTAAAAAAAAATACCTTTGGAACACCAATGGTTCACAACACTAACTGTTATACATTCCAAGTTACAAGTACAAAATAAGGCTTTAACTTACTCAAATCAAACCCATGTGCTTCCAGCCTTGACTTAAACTTCTCTCAGACCAGTAAGTTCACCCAAACTTGGTGTTTGATTGCCCATACTAATGATTAACAGCTAGTGATTGTAAGGAAACACTACTATATAAAAGCAGGCTATATAGTAAATCCCAACTGAGTTGGCTGGTAAACTTTAACATCAGCACCAACCTCAAGCTCGAGCAGGTCGAACACCGTGTCTGGAATGCCGCTGAGCATGAACAAATGCAGCTCCAGCTTCTCCTGTGAATTCTTGGTGATCCTCTGACGGAGCTTCTCCAGCGTCCACTCGTTGTTGAGGTTGAGCTGGCGCAGCTTGTTCTCGCTCACCTCGGACAGAAAGACGGCGAAGCGCTTCGAGTACAGTGGGTCGTACTGGTCGATCATATGCAGCATGAAGGCGAAGTCGTTCTTGACGTCGGGGATGTCGCTGTAGCTGCTCTCCTCGCGGATCGACTCGAACGAGTAGTGCTTGAGCGAGCGGCCCAGCATCCAGCACAGCGTGTACATGCAGATCAGGCCGTAGATGATCACTAATGAGATGTAGAACCAGGCCAGGATCTTGAAGAGGGTGGCGAGCGGGTGTGCGCAGTAATACATTTTGTAGCCTGTGAGCCGCTCGATGCCCACTTCGCACTTCACGTCGAACTTGATGAACTGCACGTAGTACGCCGTGTAGCTAATGATCAGAATGAACTTGATGACTTTGATGATGGTTTGGCGGATGTAGAGGCGGTAGACGACGTCGCCCTCTTCCACATGGATACGGAACTTCTTTACCTGGGGAAGAAAAAAAAAAAAAAAGCGCAGCGTTTCTGGTTATTATTATTGGATATAATTTACCAAGCATAGGAGCAGAGGTTTTCCTTAATGCACATCCTGACTAGTCTTCAAAGCCAGAAATCATCTATTTGTTTTTAAAACAAAGTACATGGACAAAATGTATACTATTAAAATTTGGCATCAAAGTGATTATTTTTCTCTGAACAATTAAAGAAATAAACAATCCAAATGAATGAGACTTAGTAAAGATGCTCAAGGAATTGAACAAATGAAACCATCATAGACAACTCCATTATTTGCGATATGACAAGAAACTTCAAAGAACCTCCTAGTCCAAAAATACAATCCTAATTTTAACTTATTTCTGGTATGCACATCCATCAGGGGCATAAGGGCAAGGACAGACAAAACATGCCTTCACGTACCATTGTCTGAAAACATTTCAAAGAACTTCCTCTCATTTATTCAGAGAATAAATAACTAAACGCTAAAAGGATACAATACAAGGCATCTCGCTCTGACATGTCAGCAAATAACTAGTGAGAGTGCACAGTGTGCTTGATGGATATTGGTAACATCGCTGAATAGGTGAAACAGGGTAAAGGTACAGGGATGTGATCTAGCACGCGTGATTCACTCAGCAGTTTCTCTTTGTCCTTTTATAGGGCTGAAACAGATCACATGTCCCTGTAAGTGACAATGATGTGACAAACCGTGTGCCAAGAGACCCCCTAAGAATTTAATATGAACACAAACGATCACTCAGTATTTGATTTGGGAAACTGATTTGAGCATCTCATTCATCAATCTTTTATATAACTAATGGACGAAAATATATACTGTATATTCTTAGTGATTGTTTCAGACACACACCTTCTCAAAAAGCGCCTTAGCCTGCTCTCCCTCTTTCTTGTCCAGCACTCCGGTCTCCGACCGGTCGACGATGCCTTGCTCGATGCGTGACTTGGTGCGCTGCAGCATGGGTATGCTGGCCTCCACGTCCTGATCGCTCACGCTCGACGCCTTCTTCTTGTCTTTGGAGTCGTTCCGATCGTCACTTTTGCCCGCTGGCTTGGCGTCGCTTTCTTCAGCCACGGTTTCGGATAAGGCGCGTGTGGTCCATGGCGAGTCGAAGCACTTCAGCAGGATGGAGACGAAGTGTTCGAGCTTAGAGCTGGTGCGCGGGAACTTGAACCAGAAGTTGCTGCATGCTAGTAACACCAGCGTGTGAAGTAGCACCAGGTACGGGAAGTACTTGGCAAACCAGTGCAGCTTGTGCTCGTAGCACACGGCGTCGACGTAGTTGTACTGGTGCCGATCCAGCTCGTACTGGATGCCGCGTGGCTCGGCCTGAGGGGTGGATGTGTTGGTGGTTAGTGGCCAGCACTGTCCATCAACTACCCACTTGCACGGAAGGCAGATCATCTTGTCCTGCGTCACCTGAAGAAAAAAAAGAGAGCACTGGTTATCTCTACTGTTCCTGTAGTCCTCTCAGGTTGTAATAGAGCTGACCTGGTAAATGTGTTTCATTTGCAGTGAGAAATTCTGCTGCTGAATAAGATAAAGGTGGCAAGCTTGGTCAAATATACAATGTAGAACTATTATGCCTCATACTAATAATAATAATTTGTAAACAGAAAAATTAATACAGCATATAAAGCTTGTGGAACAAAGAAAGGTCATTAACATGGGAATGTACCGGCTTCTTGTGTTGCATTGGCTATTCGTTCAAGTTTTGCATTACCTTATATTTAACATTTTAGTTAAACGCTAATATTGGAAAATATTCCTTTTTTCCCGACTGATATCATTCCAACTACGAATTCTAACTGTTTACATGGATGCTGATCTGATAAGATGTGTATATACATGCTCAAAGCATTTCATCAGAAATGAAGTTGTCCTACCTGCTATGAAGCATTTAATCTGACAGAACACAAGTTGTCCCCCCCCAAATCTAAAGTACAGTTCGACTTTCCAGGTTTTCCGACTGGTTACAAGAACTCAGTCTCTAAGGATGCTTCGGTCGATCGGCTGATAATCACTTAATTTTTACAGATCGGTTGTCTCTCAACCGGCTGATCATTTAAACCGATACTAATGCGACGACGTGAAATACCCGACTCGACATCCACAGTGTGTCGACATGTCGTTATCAGTCTGGGAATATTATTTAAAGTCTCTTTAAAGGATGTCAAATTTGCAATATGTAGTTATTAGAAGCAAAACCACATGGTAGAACATCTGCCAAAAGCTTGAACATTACTCGTTAATAAAGAACACCACATAGTGAATAATTTGAATATGAAGTTATCCGCAAAAACAGCAGCAGGTAAATCTTGTACGATGACACTCAGTCAACCACTTACTGTATTGCAGAAGCCTCCCAAAAGATCAAGCCTTAACCTGCAGAGAGCTTTTCCCCTTGATGCTGGGCTATTCTATTGGTTTCATTCATTCATTCATTCATTTATTTATTTATTTTATAATCTTGATGAAATAATAAGAGAATTGAATATTCTGCATATGTTGCCTTCCAATAAATAAAAGTGTATAAATGAAATAAGTACTAAATGTATGATGCTTTCCCAGATCTTATTTATATTTGAGCACTGCTGTTTGGAATAGTTATTTACAGTTATAGATGGTAAATAATACTACACAATAAACAAAAAACTTTAAATGGAATATCCCAATAACCCACACACACCCGTGATCAGCGATCGGTATCGATCAACCTTGATGCCTGTAATTGGGGATTGTATGACACAAAACACTGACCGGAGCAACCCTGGATGCTTTACAACGTGGGAAATGGTGAGTCATTCAGTGCCGTTTCTTTAGCCAGAAAACACAGGTGGGAGAGAGAGTTGTTCTCACAGCGTTCACCGAGCATGAACGGAAGTGAAATTTCCCTCCTGGAAAATGACTGTGCTGGAGCAAACGTGCCCAAGAGCAGAAAGACTGTATTTATTTCAACTAAAGAGAAACAACCAAGTCAACTGTTTACATGATGCATTTAACCCGATTTGGCTTTTATTCCCTATATTAGTGGACTACTGTTGAAATGTAAATAAAAAAAAAGCTATCTGTTGTTAATTTCTGATTTAGTTACATAATTTACATAATGCCACTGAACTGGAAAAACTTAATCTCCACCTGCAGCCTTGATGGTTTATGCTTAGGTAAATAAAATGGCTAGACTAAAGACAGGTTATTATTTCCCCAAAACCGATCAGTTCTGCTTCAGAATTTACAGCATCTGTATTGCGGTCCCTGCCCTAAAGTACCTGGTAAAAATCTAAAGGAAACTATGATCGACCAGATAATGTGCAGTGCAGAGAAAGCGTTTCCTTTCAGACGCCCAGTGGGGAGATGATTTTAGGCTTAAGGTTGGGCACACGAGCCAGGAACATCTTGTCCTGGGTTATCGAAGACCAAAAGTGCATAAAATCGTCCTGTATTTTATCCACACGGATATACAAATTTAGATCAGGGCGGTGGAATAACTCTAGGAATAACCTCTGCAGCTCAAGCGTACCGAGCTCATTTCCTCAGCTCATCAACAAGCCATCAAGTGGTTTCAGTGGGTGTGGAAACCTCGGAGAGTTTCATCCAAGAGCATTTTCAGCAAGTTTCTCAAAAGTCGCCGCATTTCCATTAGATCATGTTCCAAAGAAGAGTAACAATATTAAAAGACACAGTGTTTCCATCAACTGTTACCATATTTTCCCTCCAACTTTTTTTTTTCTGCAATTTGACATCATGATGTTGACATGACTTGAAATGTCTTAAGCCCTTTTCAGACATACAGCCCTTTCCATAACTTTTACTTCATAAAATTGAAGAGGTCGGATTCACATCCTCATGCATTCACGCATCAGGAGATTACGACATACTGACTACAGATTACATAAAGTGAGCCAATCAGTCACGGTTATCTAGAAAATGATGCCGTAAAGCCATGAGTCATGTTGCCAGATTGGCTGGGTTTCCCCTGTAAGCACAAAGAAACACAGTCAAATTACTGCAAAGTCAGGTTCTGATGTTCTCTGAATATTTTTTTCCAAATATTTCAAAACACCAGATGCAAGGGGTTTTCAGGACTATTTACTTGGGATTTTTGTTAATCTGGCAACCCTAGGTTATATTATACGACACTTCATGTACAATCTTGAGAATGGCAAACACTTCCTGTCTGAATGGAGTCATAAGAAACATTTACATAAAAAGTGAGATGTCTGAATGACAGTAAGACATTTTATGGAATTACGAAGCCTGAGGAGTTGCACATCCCATGTCTAAATGAGCTTTCGTTTTCTGGTGCAGAAAAATTCAACATTCCCTTTAAAAACATAGCGCCTGAAAGAAATGAGAAGATGATGAATGGATAGAAAAGCGGACCTGCAGCGTGCCCCCGAACACGGCGATCATCAGCATGACGATGGAAATGTAGTCGGTGAAAACATCCCACCATGGCTTCAGGATCCGGTACACAGGCTGTGTCTCAGCAAAATAACGCAACTCGGTTACAGGAATCATGATGGCTTACCTGAGAGAGAGAGAGAGAAAGAGAAATTATTTGGGAATTAAGGTCTTTAAACACCAAATTGAATATCATGATGAAAATCTGAATTTTCTGCAGGGATTAATAGAACTAAATTGTGTCAGCCCTTCACCAGGTGGACCCACACCAATATATTTACCCACCGCTGTCTGTGCCAGTGTGCATTAGTGCCGATGTGCACCCAATGGTTACGCTGTACATGTGCCCACAGTATGTATACCATGTGAGCCCATGTGCTACTTTAACAAGAAATGTTGACTGTTTTTCATCCATCATCTACTCATTACCACTGAGTACTTAATTGTTTCTCTTGTTTGCATGTGCACTTTGTGCAATACATAAACGCTCTTTATGTTTGTCTTTTTTCTGTTCCTTGTATAGTGCTTTGATAGTTTTGTTAATTTATTTTGTCTTAGCTAGTCAGCTAATTAGGTGTCTTAGATTAACAAAACTACCTTGCTAACTATGTTGTTAATTTTATGTTGTCTGTATGTAGCACCTTGGTCCTGGGGGAAAGTTGTTTTGTTTCATTTGACTATGTACTGAACTGAATGTGGTTGAAATGACAACAGAAGCCTACTGGACGAGACCTTGTATGTGCTCACAAAAGGACAGCGATCTGGATTCATCTTACACGCAGACTGCATCCTTGGCTTAGAGTCGAGTAAAGTCCAAGAGAAGTGTCTACATCACATTTCTGTAATTCAAGTAATCTGGTTCTAGAGCTTTTATAGAGAATGTGACGGCGGCCGGCTCGAGTGTGCCGCGCGCGAGCAGTTGCTGTACATTTCTTTCTGGGGTTTAACCGAGTGCAGATTAAATCCTTTTGTTGTGACGACGGCATGCTGGGAAATTTGCAGCACTTCCTATTGACTTCCGCCACATGTTTAGACTGGACTCCATATCAGGACAGTACACAAATTAATCGATGTTTAAAAAATAAACAGAAAAAAAAAAAAAAGCTTTTAATCCACGTTGTGCAGGTTCTATTGACGCATGTTGCTATTGTTTATTTAATGATCGAGTCCATTACGGAGCGCACACAATCCACTTCACCGTCAATTACACACCACATTTTATTTATTTAATCTTGGGAAATGGACAGCTTGCTCACAACACGGCCTGGTTATTAGAATAGTCACAGAACAAATAGAAGCCTTAAGGGGATTTGTGTACAATCGATAAATGTAATGTTATGAAATTAAATTAGGTGTTGTTAATGGTTCATGGTCTCTACAGCTAAACAAAGCTTGTACTGCTGTAACTCTTATGAGGATGGCACTACGGCATCTCGGTCAAGCCGACGTCCCCAATGGTATACATGAGATTGATCGCTTCAACTCTGACCGATGCAAATCTGTGTTATAGCCTGTATACACCTCCTATAAGTTATAGTTACTTCAAGTCACTTCACGATTGTATATTCACACAAACAGGTTAGTCATTGACAAAGGTGGGCTTAAAGTGTGCGAAAGTGCACAGGACATGACTAACATCTGTACAGTAATCAAACCGCTTGAACTTGGTTAATTATACTGCTTTTATAGCGCATCATCTTATAACTAGATATTATGTGCGAGTGTATATTGGTTTCCTGGGAAACGAGACAAATCGAGTCAATCTCTCATTTCTTACTAGAGTACAAACACTATGAATGGGTGTGTGTGTGTGTGTGTGTGTGTGTGTGTGTGTGTGTGTGTGTGTGTGTGTGTGTGTGTGTGTGGCGTCTGCAGAGGAGGTATGTGGGAAAAACTGTGTAAAAAAAGACCGTAAATGTATTTGTGTGTGAGTGAAAGAATGCTGAGTAAAACAGGCAATAAAGGTTAAGTATGAAGTAAAGCCAGTGCATGTGTGTGAGTTGGTCTTTAATTCAGAACAGCCATGTGCTCCCCTTTCCTTACCCACAATGCATTGCCAGGAACCCAATTTAGCCATAACAGCTATGTCGTTAAACCGGAGACTTCAACCCTTTAGAGTTCTGCTTGCTTGCTCAAACCTCAGCGTTGCCCCTGCATGCATGGGTGTATCTACACATCTCCACGCCAGAGAAATTCCATCTAAACACGGTTCAGTCACAATCAAGCTTTGTTTAAAGAAACAGCGCGTCATAATAAGTGCATCACCAGACATGCTGCCGCGTTCCGTTCTGGACTCGTGCACCCTACGCAAGGCGACTCTGTAGGGCCATTTTCTCAGGCTGCTCTAAAGTGAACTGATGAAGAGCACTCGCTTCAAGGCGTCCACTTTAACTAGGGGTCGTAAACCTGGGGTAGGTGGGTAACGATGTGTCCTGAATAGCCGTTATTTCGGATTGGGAACTCTAGAGAGTTTTCGCTCAAGTAGCAAAGCATAGTCATGATCTCACACACACCTGCAAACACACATTAAGGCAGTAATAAAGGCCCACTTTATTCCACTTCCAGCCAAAAAGGCTTCCAACACGGCGTTGTGATTGGCCAGACCTTATGTAAATGGAACATGTGACTGAATAATGGCAGTGTCTGATACCTTCTCGTCAAATACTCGTCTAGACTCCATTTTTGTATTAGCCAGGGCTTCCAACACAAAGATTTTTCCCCTTATTGTGACCTCATATAAGATGCCCTGCCCTCTCAGCTCTGCAGGTCCCGCCAGGGGCACGGCTTAGCAGTATCTCATTTGCATAGACATTGAAATGTGACCGATGGTAATGCATGAAAAAACAATACATTATCTGAGTGATATTTCAGCTGGGGCATGAAATATGCCACTCAGGGGTAAGCTCTGAGACCCTTGTTTACTTGTTTAGGAAAGACTGAAATATACTTGTTTTTACGGATGCATACCCATATGCTGCATTTACCCCGTGGTGTTTTGAAGCATACTTTGTTCGTGTCTTTGGGAGTGGATGCACTGGGAGCTTTATCGAACCATGTGACACATATATTGCATCACAAATTACATAAGTGGGTACTATTCGAGACTGAGGGTGCAACCAAGTTGCTAATTAAACATACTGAAACGATTAATTAAGTTACAAGCACAACTACCCAATAGCTCTTATTTATTATTAAATTTAGCTTGAGAATGTTTTGTGCATGTGATATCTAAGAATCGAGATAAAGATGAACACTTCATTAAAAGCCATGTCTTTAATGAACTTTCCTGATGAAACTAAATCTAAAACCAATGAAAAGCAAAGTAGCAGCAATAAAACAAAAATATTAATTAAAGCTTAAAGATGGCAGATGGTAATTATGGGAGTTAAGCTGAAATGTTGAGAAAACTGAAATTAAGTCACTGGTGAAGGGGCAATCAACATGAAGCAACATGAAGTGTCTAACCCCAGTCACTGTATGCAATGATGGTCCCAAGCCAGGATAAAATGGGAGTGAAGCCTGTGCCAGCTGTATGCGGATCAGAGTTCTGCTGTGGCGACCCCCCCCTCGACGGGGGCAGCTGAAAGACTAACAGGAAGTGTGTGTGAGGTTGTGAACTGAAAAAAGTAAGAGTGTGTGTGTGTGTGTGTGTGTGTGTGTGTGTGTGTGTGTGTGTGTGTGTGTGTGTGAGCAAGAGAGAAAGAACGCATGTACAGAGCTCAAAAGGCAGCAACAAGGCGTGTGTGTGTTGCTGTGAGCTGAAAGAAGGTGGAAAGCGCGACAGCGTCTGAGAAAGAGAACATGCGGACAGAGCTCAAAAGCAATAGGGCTGTGTGCGTGTGTGAATTTCACTTAAGAAGAACTGGTAATAAAAAACAGACTCAAAGCAACACAACACTGATTATCCACACAATCTCTTCAGGTGTGAATCCTCGCACACTAACCTTACTCATGTCCTTCACAAAGCGGCCACGCCCCCACCAGCACAAAGTCTTTCCCTCGGAGCTGTTTTGCTCGACTTAAGAGTGAAATGTTGCCACTCAGTCGCGTTCACACCTGGGAGATTTTTGCTCGGAAAGATGTTTGCCATCGCACTATTCCTCACTTCACTCCAGTGAGCCGAACACAGAAGAATCAGGCTCAATGACGTCATGAACGAATCGACGGTTCAATTCATTGACAAATGATCTGATCATCAATTTTAGTCAAGAAGCTGATAAATCATTGCACCCCTGTTCCAGACTGAACACTGGCACTCCCGTTACAAAATTTAGCTTCCAATCCTATTTAGCTTTCATGGTTCACCATGCCGACATTGGACATCTTACTGCTCAACTTGTAAACCAGGCAGAGAGGAAACGTTTCGCCTTTTATGTACCATCTAGGTGATGACGCTTTTTAATCAGACCAACTGTCTGTGTTCATTTATCAGTAGGGATGGGAATCAGCAAGGACGACCCCATCCGAAAAGCACCACAATTTATAAACTCTCCAATTCAATAAATATATATATTTTTTTCGGATTTAAAATTATCTACAATCTTACTTTTATAAACAAATTTTGAATACACAGGAGGCTGTCTCTCCAGCCATTGTGTAAATATTATAGAGCACACCACCTACAGCAACTACAACATTTTGCCACCATAAATGCAAACATGTATACATTAAAACTAACCAACTAAATAAATAAACAAATAAAGTCTCAATTCTAGTGTAAGTGTGTCAAAACAATAATTTCCTTCCACCCCATCTCTAGTTACAGTATCTGGAAGGTCCATCCTGAACCTAAGATACACATGTTGGACCCAAAAAGTATTCAGACACTTAAAGCTATATATTTAAAAATACATGACAGTCACAGTTTCCAAAATAAATAAAATAAAATAAACAAATTATTTTAAAGACGGCTATCTCAAGCTCACTTTCGAAGCATGCCTGTAATTGTAATGTATACCACTTCAATTAAGATCATATTTACAGTCTTTTAGTGTTTAGATGGCCACCTGTTGTTTTGCAGTCGGCGCCTGGGCATGAAATCAACTAGTAGGAATACTAGCCTCGGCCACCCTCACGCTTTATAGCACCCTGAGTACAGTTTGGTGGGAATTCTTGTCCTGGATTTCTCCACATAAAACACTCGACACTAAACAGCCATCCAAGTTAAATCTGGATTCATTTGAAAATAAGGCGGTTCTCTAGAAGCTGCCGCGTTCCTGTAGCTGCTCATCTTTGCTTTCTACCTGTGTGAAGTTGGCTCTCCGTTTGATGAGAAAATTAACACAACCATGTCACGTCGCCCGTGCTGCAAAATAAACGTCTGTGCTCGTTCAGTTTGAGATGTTATGAGTTTATTTTCATACTCAGCACCACTTAATCGCTTCAAACGGGACTTGTTTGTTTATGCATCGTTTGTGCACAAATTAACATTTGCGCTCAGTTTTTGCAAATTAGATTTGTTTACTGTATTTATTTTAATCGGCCACATTAGAGCACATGATCCAGTCTAATGCCAGGTGCTAAACTGGGAGTTTATAGCTTAAGTAAGACCAGATCTTTCAGTTCAGCTAGTCAACACAATGATTGTTAAATTATATGGAACCAGCGAGGGGCGATCAAGTCGAACCAGGACTGAACGAGGGCATAAAACTAACTGACGTTTATTAAACGTCGTAATTCCAGCACAGTGCGATGATGAGACTCTCGGCGGCAGTAAAAACTGTGAATGGTGCATTTTAAAGAAGAACAAGGTCGCACGTCCGTGAATGGTGATCCTGGCCGATGTGACTCACTGCAGTCGTTTCCATGAACATTCGACGAGTAGAATATTTGATTCTTGAAAATCAATGGATAGCTTGTTGCCAACTTGCGGAGGAGAAGCATATGTGAGCGGGAATTGTACACGTAGAGTCCTGACCTCGCTCCAAACCATTTCTACGTGTTTGGGCCATTAAAGGAGCTCCTGGGAGGCTAGTGTTTCAGACTGATCATGTCTCAAGCATACTGAAAAAACTTTCTACCTAGATTTCATCCAAGCACTTGTGAAACGCTGGGATAAGTGTATTACTGTACGAGGGGATTATATAGAGAAATAAAGTGAGATTTTATGCTCAAAATTGTGTTCTGTTATGCTGCACAATTAAGTTTCCCATATGACTTGAACACATCCGTATGATTATCGATTTCAGACAATTTTAAATGCAGTTCTTCACTCGGGTCTAAATGTAAAAGGGGACATGTTGCAGAAGATTTAAATCACGCTTTGAAACGTTTAAAATCCTTGAATCATGTTTACCAAGTAAAGTTAATTGATTAGATGACAAGATTCTGTATAATTGTTATCAGCTTCAGGTAAATGCCCACATCCTCATCATTTATTTACAAGCTAAAACATTAACTGTCCATCAAACAAGGGGACGGGTAGTAAAGATCCTCCTATTAAAGTCTGCAGCTTTTCAAAGTCGGTCTCGGTTGGCTCTCGGGAAGCAATTTCCGTTGAACTATAACTAGCCATTAACTGGAACGAGTGAAGGCAGTTACACATACAGCTATTTCTGCCCTGCAGTCTAGTTGCCAGATTGAAGCGTGCAAATTACTTGCAGCTGCCCACAGCCTGATTCATCCTAGACAAAAGTGTGTGTGTGTGCGCGCTCTTATTCAAATACACTGCTTCCTCTAAATGAATGCTTTACACGATGGACTGCTTGGGAAAACACATCAGATGCAACGAATACAGGCCACGCACACGATGATGGACCTGATGCTGTAGAAACGTGAAAGGAAAACAGATCTGTAACAGTAGAAGGAAGACATGAGTCGTTTAGATTAAGTAAGGAACTGAACACAGTGAAAGAGAGGAAACCAGAAGATCCAGAAGATTATCATAAGCATAAAAATGAAGGTCAGGAGAAACAAAGAGTGTCGAATAAAGCCTTCAAAACAATGACTTAACAGGTCCACGAGGAGCTCGGGGTGGGGCAGGACTCCCGAGGTGTAAACAAGACTGCACAGAAAATAGATCTGCTTCTGTTTCTGGGTAAAGGAATTGGAATTGTTCCACGCACACACATGCGCGCGCACACACACACACACACACACACACACACACACACACACACACACACACACACACACGTAACTGATTATTTAAAAATCAAACGCAGTTAACCAAATCACCACCGCCTACCCACTGGGGAAGGTGGGGGGAGCATGTGCTTCTGTAGAGACACGTGAAGCCAAACTGTACACCTGTCATGGGAAAGTGGAACACACACACGGGCAGCACAGACAGGACAAAAACTGGACGAATCTTTTGTGTCAATGTTCATAGGTTTTCTGAGGAGCTGTGGGAGCTCTGGTCTTCAGCATCTTGGCCGGAGCTGACCTCCCCTAAACACGGGTTAATCCATAAATGGGCAAATGTGCAACGCGAACAGCGCCTGGCTGTTGGCTGGGACATGCCTACTTCGCTCAGATAACATTAGCTAGCTAGCTCAGCTTTTGCTCATTTAAAAACGCTAAGGTGGATGACATTAATTTATATGCTAACGTTCCGCCATCCATGTCGTCTGGTGTCAACTCAATTTGACCACGCCCCTAATTATGTATAGTTTTATGACTTGAAAGGTTTTTAACTGGCGCCTTTAGGCTGCAGTTTTTTTGGTTTATTTTGGTTTTATTTCGGTTGTAAAGTCAGATGTTTTAAAATGTCGGTCTAGAGGGATCGACTCACTTTTGGAGCCAGCGGAGTTTTGACACTTGAGCCGGAGGTTGTCATGTGACGGGTAGGTAAGCGCCATCTACCCTCTTCCACATACATGAGCTCACAAACCTCGCCAGTCAGGCACGGACACCATAGGGGGCTTGAGTACCTGGACTTCTTCTTCCCCAATAGAAAGTGCCCTTTTTTCTGGGATTTTTTAAATACATGAATTTAAGTATAATTAATCATTTATATATGTATGTTTGTTCACAGCTCGTCCCTTTGCATGAGTGCTTCTCTCACGATCATTTTGGTTGATCCGTTTGATAAATGTTCGCTGAGCCCCGAATACATGCATTCGCCCCAGGCATGGGTTAGGATCAGGAGGAGAATAAGAACAAAAAAATTAAATAATGAGAACGTTTTGATGTGATTCACATAAAGAGTGAAATATAGTGAAAATTTAAGTTGTCAAGAGGAAAAAAAAGACAGGAAAAGTAGAAAGAGGAAGTGGGAATTTACAGGAGTGACGTTTCTTCCAGTTGAGATGTACGAGTGTGTGAGAATGTGGATGAGATCATGGGGGTCAGAAAAAATGAGTCAGCGCAGACAAAATGACGTCTCTAAGCCAACTCCTGCACCACCATTATCCCACGCGTGCACACACACACAATCATCCTGATCATGAGGTAAAGCATGCCTTTAATTCCAAAATGGGATCGGTGATGACATGGAGAGACATGGGGTGAGGGGCTGCTAGCGTGACTGCTGTGTGCAGTTCCATTCTGTCCGTTTGCCACACATTAGCAGGAAACACACCTCGGGCCATTTCTGTTCAAATCCCACTGAACAAATGAGACAGTGTGCGTGTGTGTGTGTGTGTGAACGCACGTGAGAGACATCTTGTCAGGGGACAGAGACCATTTCACAAAGTCTCTTCTCTCTGCTTAATTTACTCACTCGTCTGCATCTATTTGTGTGTGTGCGTGTTCAATCTCAGGGCGGTTCCTTTCCCAGCACAACTGCAGGCTAATCACACTATTTGGGGTGGGTATCCAGTAAACAGGCACACCCACACACACACCACTATGCATACAAACCTCTCTCTGTAGCCCCACTGCTGTTCCCATGTTCCACTTCACTCTGCTTCTTAGTTTAATTCAATTCAACTCCACTTAGTTCTTTACTGGTAGTAGTGTTTTTGTGTGTGTGTGTGTGTGTGTGTGTGTGTGTGTGTGTGTGTGTGTGTGTGTGTGTGTGTGTTAAAACTGGGCTTACAGCATGTGTAAGAAATAATGCACATCCATGTGTTTGTCTCATCTCTTGTCTGACTGTGTGCACGTGTCTGAGTGTCTCTGTCTGCCCCTTTCTACTGATCGGTCTCTTCCCCTCTGTCTGTCTTTCAGTCTCTGCCACCTGTCTCTCTCTCTCTCTTTTTTTCTGTCAATTTCCATCTGTCTGCCTGTCTGTCTATATCTCAGTATCTCTCTGCCTCTGTTTATCTGTTTCTTCCTCTATCTATCAGTTTCTCAATCTTGGTCTCTGTCCAGCTTTCCTTCATTCCCTCCATCCCTCTTCCTGTCTGTTTCTCTCTATAACTCTCAGTGCCTCTCTTCCCGTCTACATCTGTCTTTCTCCATCTTTTTACTGGTCTCTCTTTCTCTCTGCATCTGTTTATCTGATTCTTCCTCTCCCTCCCTTTCTTTTATCCGTTTCTCCTTCTAGACCATGGTCTGTCTCTTCCTTCATCTCTTTCTGTCTGTCTCTCCTTCTTTGCAGTTCTCTGTGTACATCTCCCTCTCTGCCACCTGTCTACCTCCGTCCCGTGTGGTCAGTCTCTCCTTTCGTCTCCCTCTGCCCCTCTACCCGTCTTTCTTGCGTGCTGTCTGTCGCTCCCCTCGTCTCTTTCTTCATCCACCTGTTTATCTCCCCTTTAGTGAAGCCTCTATCCATCTCAGTCTGTTTTTATTTGTCTACCTGTCTGTGTCTCTCCTTTTCTTTCTCTGTCTAACTTTCCCTTTTTGTCCCTACCTCTCCGCCTCCAGACCTCATGGACACATATACTAAGTACTCCAAACTTTTCCTTATCACTCTCCTACACACACCCTTGAGTGACTCTTGCAGCATTCTGTTCACAATCCTTCACAAACACTCACTACAGCACTGTGTCTAATCACACACTCTCACTCATACAAACTCTACTCAGTCTTCCAGCTCTTCTTTACAACCACAAACTCTTCAGGGCCTCTTTTTCATGTACCTGAGATCAGGAAAAACACACACACACACACACACACACACACACACACACACACACACACACACACACACACACACACACACACACTGCAGTGAAAGGGGCTGCTTTGTTTGAGGACATTCCTGCCTGTCTGTCTTCTTTATGTCAGTCTCAGACGCTCCGCCCACACACAGTCTGATGATGGCCGTGTGAAACGCCGGGTCTTTTCCTGTCGCACAATCTAATGGACGTTCTGCCAAGCAACATGTCCACAACGGACACACCACAGCGTGTGGGCGTGTGTGTGCGCTAGTTATCTGGAATGAATTCAGCCGGGGAAACAGAAAGATGCAGTTGATGAGTTCTCTTCATCATTAAATGTTAAAGCTCATCATCCTCTCCTTTCTGTTCATCAGGTTCATGAAACACCCCAACATACACACACGCCTGACTCGTTCACTCACCATTTTCTTCACATATACATGTGCACGCGCGCACACACAAAGGGGCTGTTGTCTGATCTGTCTCTGGACTCTTCAAGGACGCCCTGTTCCTACCTGCTGCTTCCTTAACACACGTGTTTGAAAAAGAAGAAGAAGAAAAAAAAAACGACATTTCAACAGTATAATATTGTTGGTGGTGATGAGCAGCTCACCTTTTAACATTTAACCATTCAGAATTAGTTCAGGACCAGAAACAAGAGAATCAGATTTACGCTGATTTCGTCGAGATGTTCCAGCTGTGCACTTTTTACTTTCGGATCGACTCACGGTTAAACGTTTGATCGAGCACAACAGCCGATCTGGTCGTTGAGGTACGTCAGTATTATTCAATAAAGACAGATGAAGAAAGCCATTATTTATTTGCGGCATGTTACAGTACAGCGAGTATTTAATAAATTTTTTTTGATCAGGATTAGAATGCGGGGTCAGTTAGCACAGTCTGTTGCCCGGCTGCTGATGAGGGTCTCGCTCCAGGGGCCGATGATGGAACCTGGGCAATATTGGGGCTTGAACACAGACCACTACACCACAGTCACTGGAGATGTTAACAATTATTCATTAATCAATAATAATAATTTACACCATTCAAAATGTACTACTGCGTTTCCCCCAAATGTGCTGACTTCGCCTTAGCATATTTAGCGGATGACTGATGTTTGTTTTTGTCTAATGTATAAAATGCAGCATTTCCAAACAATTGACGTAATCTGGCTCCCACTCGGCGCTGGTTCGTGCCATACTGCTGCGCTGCCAAGAAAAATCAAGAGACTAAGAACCGGCCTACTCTCAGTTTCTCAGTTTATGTGGCAGTCAAAGAGGGGCGCTAGCTGGACTAGCAAAGTCTGTTTTATCTAACGATTGTCCTCCCAGTCAGCTCAGTGATTTAAGGCTGGGTTACTGTTAAGGGTTACTGTTCAGAAGGTGGGTGATTCGAACCCCAGCTTCACCAGGTTGTTGCTCGGTTGAGCCCTTGATTAAGGCCCATAACCTCATCCGCTTCACAGGTGTCGTATCGTGGGCAACCCTGCGTTCTGAACCCGGCTTCCTACCAATTAAACCATCATATCACAAGGAATTTTGTATTTATTTATTATTATTTTTAAATTACAATTCTAAACAAATTTAGCTAATTATTTACTCCTGCCACAAAGGATGCTGTGCTGCCTACCAATGTATGAACAGTTCAGAGCGCACCACCTATAATATTGTAGAGGAACTGCAACATTTGACCACCTATACGTGAATAAAAAAAAAATTATAATAATAATAATTATTTTTATTATTAATATTATGATTATAAATAAATAAATAAATAAATAAATAAATAAAAGTGTGCCGACATATTTTGGCACACAAAAGAATCATGATACTCATGATGGGATCGGATGAGCTACTACAGTAACCCCTAACACAGAATGAGAAACGAAAAAAAAAAGGCCAACCTGATCATATTATATTACGCTGGCACCCATGAAAAAAAAAGGGACCAAAAAGCTTTGAAAGACTCGTTTTAATTGGAGTGAAACTTTACCAAGACATGTTGTCATGCATGTTTCACAAGAAGAGGAAAACACACAGACTTTCTCTGTGACGGTGCACAAACCTGTGCATAACCAACCTAGCTTGCAGGGTGGTTTCACACTACAGACTTGAGCACAGTCCTGAGTGCACTTGACCACAAAGTCCGATATGTTTGCTCATTATGTCCGCGCACGGATCAATGCACCGTCCGCTAGAAAAGGTTGGGGGGTATTTGGGGACGGTAACAGAAGTGGACGGCTGTTCAAAACGCGACATCATGGACGACGTCTGTCTCTTCCGATATCGTCATGTGCCGATCTCATACTCTGAACTACACATCCATAACTGATGAGGTAGGAGGGCTTCGTTGTACTCTTCTCTTTGTACTTATTCACAGCTTACGACACAATCAGGTGAATGGTGCCACCTGCTGTATCGGAGTATGATTATACAAGCATACTCGGATACGAAACAACAATACTAATGTGAATGCTTGCCAGCGGAAGAGATGGGAGGGAAGAGCAATCATCCCGGGCAGAATGAGAGGCAATCACGCCTAGTGTAAAAACATCCTGAGTGTTAAACGCTTGGCAGGCTGGTGGGTGGAGTACCCAAGACTGAGATTACAACCTAATCAACTTGAACTCCATGTCTTCCTGGATGCAGTTTGGACCAGGTCTTTTATTTTATTTTTTTTATGTGCACTGGAGTGGGGGGAGGACGCTTTGAAGCTTCCTCATCTAAAATGAATATGACTGGTGGACTAAACGTTCTTGTATATTGCACACAGAAAAACATGTGAGCTGAGTAATCGCTTCTTAAGTCGAGTTTCACATTCATGCAGGGGAAGAAGTCGGAATCTGACTCTGTACAATCAGAGGTCGATGGCCTCATTCAGGGAGATGTTATTTTAAACCTTTCTGTGTGTGTGTGTGTGTGTGTGTGTGTGTGTGTGTGTGTGTGTGTGTGTGTGTGTGCGTGCGAGAGTGATCAACATGAGAGTGATATCACCGTTTTAAAAGCCTGAGGAAGCATACCATTGTGTCATGTTTGTGTATGTGTGGGTTAAGTAAGGATTTTGTGGCCGGAGGTAAAATTTATCATTGCTGTGCAAACTGATTGATGATTCAAGCATTCCAACGACTGCGTAATTGGTTATCATGAGCGTGAGTGCGCACACACACACACATGCTGAAGCATGCCTTATAGAAAATTAGTGTGTTTAAAAACAACAACAACAAAAAAAAACAGTTGATGTTGAGCGATTCTGCTTGTTCCCTCTTTTTACTGTTTGTCTTGCTTGTGGTTTTGTCGTTGGGCTTCAAAGTTTAAAAAAAAAAAAAAAAGCAGAGTAAGTGACGAGAGAATGATATACAGCAGAGGGATGAAAGATACGCCTGGTGTACAAGGACGAGTTACGGGGAATAAAAAAAAAAATGAAAAAGTGTGCTGACGCAAAGTATTCTGACCATTCAGATTAAAGGAGACATTTAATATGTGGTATGTGTGAATTTACCACGCGTTTACAGCGCGGCAAAAGCTTCGGCTCGTCTTAACACAAGTCAAAATCAGACATTCCACGGATAGAGTTACAGGATGAATCAACGCAAATCATCCATGTGTCCAGTAATAACAACTAAAACGATACCACAACTGTACTCCCGCTGAGTGTGTCAACATCAGGAACGTACCTTCTGCCTAACCTCCGCCATCTGTATCAAAACAGAGCAAACCACGGTCTGTCTTTCATTTTTTTTCTCGCTGACTTCACGTGTATCATATTACATGATTATCATGCAGGTGGGCAGAGAGCGGACAAGGGCTCCAGGGTTCTCTACTCATCCTCTGTATTGACTAGGACATACAAATCTCATCAACACAATCAGGGCGCATGTTCCCCTCCCCCTAAAAAAAAACAAAACTAATTAGACAGATCACATTTTATCTGGTAGACAGAGTGTTTAACGTGTTGCTCAGCGTCTTTCACGCTGCGATTGTTTTGGGAAACTCAAGTCAGTACTCGAGGGATGCGAAAAGATACGATTTTGATATTGTGCCATCATAACATGATGAAATCTCTTCCACAATAGGCTCTTTGTAAAAGCTGATACTTGACGGTAATGAACATATTTACAATATCTACTTGTTAATATGTAAAATATTGTGCTGTGATTTTTATATCCTGTGTCATATCGTCACCCCTAAACTCTGTGTGCAAGCTCGACAGATCTCAAGGTGTTGTGCATTCGGAGAGGCTTTTCAGCTCAACATGGTTGTAAAGAGTGATTGTTCAAGTTACAGCACTCATCCTGTCAGTATGACATGTCACCTCATCAGCAAGGCATTCCCATCCACAGGAAAGGATGTTTTTTTGTGTTTGTTCTCACACCTAGAGATTCATATTTGTGAAAATCCTTCCTCTGAGGTTTGTGACTTCAGTTTGCTGATACAGTTTGCTGGCTGTGTTCGTTATACTGCTGCAATGTGACACGGTTGTATAACTGCATGAACGTGCAGGTATTTAAAAAAATACAAAGTGTTATTCACAAGGTAAGGGTGAATGTATGTATACATACACACACACACCAATCAGCCATAACATTATGATCACCTAAGTATAGAGTAAGTCTCCTTTTGGCACCAAAAACAAGGCATGGACGTGTCGCATCATGGACTCCACTAGACATTTTTTTTACCAGAATTAAAAAAACAAACTAAATAAATCACTTTTTCAGTAATTTGAGCTGTAGTAGCTCTTCTATTGGATCGGATTACACAGACGTGGCCGCTCATGACCCAGTCGCGGGTTCTCTCGCTTTCCTTCTTTGAAGCACTTATCGTAGATCCTGACCTCTGCAGACCAGGAACATCCAACAAGAGCTGCGGGTTTGAAGTTGATCTGACCCAGTCGTCTAGCCTTCATAAGTTGCCTTTGTCAAACACACTCAAATAATTAAACTTTATTCACTATTCACTTTACTAAGCTATTCACTTCACCTGTCAGTGGTCATGATGTTATGGCTGATCGTGTGTAAACAGCTGCGTGAAAAAGTATTTGCCCAGAATTATTCCTGATTTTTATTTGCATATTTGTCAAATGATTGAGGTCATCAAACAAATTTTTATATTATGTAAAGATAACCCAAGTAAATACAAAACACAGTTTTTAAAATTATCACTTCATTTATACGTATAGGGGGAAAAAGCTATCCAAACCTTTAAAAAAAAAAAAAGGGAAAAATCAGGAAGGGGGAAATACTTTTTTTTTTTTCACGGCACTGGATTTGTTTTCAGTCAGCGCAACAGTTTTGTCTTCTGTATTGGCCCAATCTGTAACAAAGCTGTATTCAGTGACCAAAGCCAAAGCACGGCATTTACTGAGAGGGAATACCATCTGATGTTACGTCCTCCTGGATGACAGGAATTTGTAAGTGCTTCACACATTAACTCTCATAACTACAAACGTCTCAACCAACCACATCAAACGTGCAAAGGCCATGCTGTGCTGCGCTCGACCAACAACACTAGCGGGATCATATCTCGAGTGCCATTACTCAGTGTGCGTGTACATTAGAAATGCAGGGGCTCCATGGAGAATTCTTCCCTCCTGCTCTGATGGAACTGATTAATGTCGTGAGCGCTAATGAGGACGTAATCGTGTCGATCAGACGGTCACTAAAGCGTGCAGCTGTGTAGATGGTAATTCACGGACTGATTGAAAGCATATATAGGAATATTCATATTCATAGGGATACCCAAACAGAACATATATATGGGTTGGACATAATGCAAAAACTTTCTCTCCCCCACTTTTCTCTCAGTAAAAGCCAGAGTGTAACTGAAGCAATATGAACTTGAATAGTCTTACATAACCCACATACGTTCTCAAATTATACACAGTCACAGTGCACCTGCAGATACTGTATGGATCAGCAAGCTGAAAGGGCTCCTGGACAAAGCGTGCACTACACAAGCATCAGAAGCCACCATTTCTTATCCTACAGCACAATTATTTAAAGAGTAAGGGGAATGCTGAATGCCTAATGGTTCCAATACATGCTTTATGAAAGGTTCAGAAGCCACTTTTTCATCACATACAGTGTATGCATATTCTGTAGTGATCAACAGGGTGAATCCCAAGCAGCCTTACACAGGATGTACAACAGATCACTACTAATAGAATATCCATTAAGCATAGTAAACTGATCCTTGTTTCCTGTTGGACACACCTATGGAAGGTGCATAAGTCACTATTTTATATCATCCAGCACAAACGTGTAGTCAGTAAGGGTGTAAATGCTCCCTGTTAGGTGTTGCACTCAGTATTGCAGATATATCACACCATATAGCACTATTATGTAATGAGCCAGGGGATAAAAGCCAAATGGCTATTATAATGACTACATAGGGAGTATAAATCACTATTTTACAACTCACAGCACAAATATTTTTGGCGAGTAAGAGAAAAAAAATATTTTTATAAATGGCTTCATGCAAGACATATTGTACACTATGCAGGGTGCATTAGCCATTGTTTCACAGTTTACAATGCAATTATGTAATGAGTAAAAGAATAAACAAGAAATAGCTCCCTGGTAGATATATAGTGCACTCAGTAGGGTATATGAGCCCCTCTTTCTTACCCCATCACATAATTAATGCAATAAATGGATAAATGCCAAATATCTCTCTCTATAAGTCACTATTTCACATCCTATAGGACAATTTTGAGTGTCAAATGGCTCCCAGGTAGACATAGTGCCTACCTGGGAGCCTAATTCATACTCTATAGCATAATTAATGTAATAAGGGGATACATCCCGAATGGCTCCTTGTTGGATGTAGCGTAAAGTGCACTACATGGGGTGCATAAGTCACTATTTCACATCCTACAGTACAATTATTCACTAAGGGGCCAAATGTTAAACGCATCATTAATGCGATATGGGGATGAATGCCAAATGTTTCCTTGTTGTACATGGTGTATAGAGCATTACATAGGTTGAATGTGTTTATTTCACACCTAACAGCACAATTATTGCAATAAGCAGATAAATGCTAAATGAATCACTTTAAGGACATAGTGTATAGGGCACTGCATAGGGTGCATAAGTCACTATTTCACATCCTATAGCATTATTTTTCTAGTAAACATATAGTGCACTATGTAGGGTAAATATGTCCCTTATTCAAACCATAATGCAATAAGGGGATTAATGCCATCTCCCTGATGGACGTTGTATACAGAGCACGACACTTTAAGGCACTATTCCACTTATACAGCATATTTTGATACAGTAAGAGGACACCTGCCAAATGGCTCCCTGGTAGACGTATAGCGCACTATGTAGGGTGCATAAAGCAGCATTTTACACCCTACAGCGCAGTTAGTGACTACAGGATTAAGACGCTGAACCCCTAACGGCTCCCACAGGGCACACAGTTTTACTACAAACACACACACAAACACCACTACTTATTATGCTTACAGTAAGCAGTAATAAACTCAACCCTAAATGACTCTACATGCAGTAAGGACACGTTTTCGTCATTTCAGAGAGAGTGAGAGAGTGAGTATATGTTATATATCTCATATATATTCACACAGTTTTGTATCCAGGCAGCAGTTGAGGATTCGGTCGGCGGCTGTTTGTTTGTTTGCGCATCTATTTACACTTTCCCTAACCAACAAAGGCTTTTTTAAATAGAGTTTGTTTGAAAATAATAAAAGCATCCAAATATAGTTCTTTGTCACACTCACCGTTTTTGCTTCTGTCTTGTTCCTGTAGTCGACACATTTCCCGCTGAGTCGCAGCGTGGATACCAGCGGCTTTCTCCGCTCCAGCAACCCGAGTGCTGAGGAACGCAGGATAAGCCACGCCCCGGAAATTGCGTCAGCTCCTAGCGAACTCGTGAGATTCTATTTCTTTCTTATTTATTTCACTCCTCTAAAACAAATGAATAATAACAAATAATAATAAACGTAATAAATTCTTAAAATAAACATTTGCTCGATTGTTTATTTTGTCTATTACTTTTTTTATTTACCTCATTTTTGTTACCTCATGTTTGTTTAGTTTTGTTCTGTTAACTGCGTATTGTTGATTATATAATTCAGGTTTTACACACAAACCTTTTATATGTCATATTTTTTTAAATTCTAGTTATTAATAACAATAATAATTTAAAAAAATAACGCTCAAATTATGTTGACGCAGGCGCACTGCAGATGTCTAAAATCTCGCCCGATCTCGCGATATGACGCGGAAGGAAGCAGGAAGCACGTGTTCCATGTTGTATCTGTCCATGTGAACGTGTTTGCGGTGTGAGAATTAAACCAGAAAGCTTATCATTTTGGGAGAAACGAGTCATTTTTTTTACGCTGAGCGAACATGGCGACCTACCGGAAGAAGGTGGATAATCGTATCCGCGTACAGATCGAGAACGGAGTGACACAGCGGCATCGGACAATGTTTGTGGTAGTCGGCGATCAGGGCAGAGACCAGGTTGTGATTCTGCACCACATGCTGTCCAAGGCGGCGGTGCGAGCACGGCCATCGGTGCTGTGGTGTTACAA
The DNA here is from genome assembly GCA_011419295.1 of Clarias macrocephalus. Taxonomy (NCBI): domain Eukaryota; kingdom Metazoa; phylum Chordata; class Actinopteri; order Siluriformes; family Clariidae; genus Clarias; species Clarias macrocephalus. The sequence continues at coordinate 69,547 of JAAGKR010001433.1, forward strand.
GAACGAGCTCGGCTTCAGCAGTAACCGCAAGAAACGCATGCGGCAGCTACAGAAAAAAATCAAGACAGGCACCCTGAACCTAAAGCAGGACGATCCGTTTGAGCTTTTCATCGCCGCAACCAACATCCGGTACTGTTACTACAACGAAACTCACAAAATTCTGGGCAACACTTATGGCATGTGTGTCCTGCAGGATTTCGAGGCTTTAACCCCAAACCTCCTGGCTCGAACAGTTGAAACAGTAGAAGGTGGTGGGATTGTGGTCATCCTACTGAGGACCATGAAGTCACTCAAGCAGCTCTACACTATGGCGATGGATGTGCATTCCCGCTACAGGACAGAGGCGCACCAGGATGTCGTAGGAAGGTTCAACGAAAGATTCATACTGTCGCTTTCCTCCTGCAAGACCTGCATCGTAACCGATGATCAACTCAACGTTCTGCCGATCTCCAAACACAACGCGAACATCAAACCCGTGCCGCCGAAATCGCAGGACGATGCTCTGCTGCCGCAGGAGCAGGAACTGAAGGACCTAAAAGAGTCGATGCAAGACACACAGGTCGTCGGCGCCTTAATGGACTGCTGTAAAACCATGGACCAGGCGAAAGCCGTGTTAAAGTTCATCGAAGCGATTTCAGAGAAGACTCTAAGGAGCACAGTAGCTCTGACCGCTGCCAGAGGACGAGGAAAGTCTGCTGCACTTGGCTTATCCATCGCGGGTGCTGTCTCGTTTGGCTATTCCAACATGTTCGTTACGTCGCCCAGCCCGGACAACTTGCACACGTTATTTGAGTTCGTATTCAAAGGCTTGGATTTGCTACACTACCAGGAACATCTGGATTACGAAATAGTCCAGTCGTTGAATCCCGAGTTTAATAAAGCTGTGGTCAGAGTTAACATCTTTAAGGAACATCGCCAGACCATTCAATACATCCACCCCGGCGATGCTGTGAAGCTGGGTCAGGCAGAGCTGGTGGTTATTGATGAGGCTGCTGCTATCCCTTTGCCGCTGGTGAAGAATCTGCTTGGGCCGTATCTTGTGTTCATGGCTTCCACAATCAATGGGTATGAAGGCACAGGGCGCTCACTTTCTCTCAAACTGATCCAGCAGCTGCGGCAGCAAAGCGCAGACAGCCAGCAGAACCTCTCTGCTGAAAACAAAACCACAAGCACGTCCAGGCTGGCTTCGGCTCGATCGCTCCATGAGGTTTCTCTCCAAGAATCTATTCGGTACGCTCAGGGAGATCCCGTGGAGAAATGGCTGAACGAACTCCTGTGTCTCGACTGCTTGAGCGTGCCGCGCATTATTTCGGGCTGTCCTTTGCCCGAGACTTGTAATCTGTATTACGTGAACCGTGACACCCTGTTCTGTTATCACAAAGCATCCGAAACCTTCTTGCAGCGTCTTATGGCGCTCTATGTTGCTTCTCACTATAAGAACTCCCCCAATGACTTACAGCTGCTCTCGGATGCTCCAGCTCACCATCTCTTCTGCTTGTTGCCTCCTGTTCCACAAACACACAACTCTCTGCCAGAGGTCCTCGCAGTTGTACAGGTGTGTTTGGAGGGTGAGATTTCCCAGCAGTCCATCCTCAACAGCTTGTCCAGAGGGAAAAAGGCTTCTGGAGACCTTATCCCTTGGACCGTATCGGAGCAGTTTCAAGATTCTAAATTCGGCAGCCTTTCAGGTGGAAGGGTGGTGCGAATCGCAGTGAACCCTGACTACCAGGGGATGGGTTACGGGACGCGTGCTCTGCAGCTCTTGCAGCAGTATTATCAGGGACAGTTTCCTCTCTTGGATGACAAGCAGGAAAACCCAGTCGCATTCAACTCTGTCAGCAGCGAGGCCATGAGCCTGTTAGAAGAGGTTGTGTCTCCGCGAACCGATCTGCCACCGCTGTTACTGAAGCTGAATGAGAGGACTGCAGAAAGACTGGACTATTTGGGGGTCTCTTATGGCCTCACCCCGCAGTTACTGAAATTCTGGAAAAAGGCTGGGTATGTTCCAGTGTATTTAAGACAAACTCCAAACGACTTGACAGGAGAGCACTCGTGTGTAATGCTGAAGGAACTGAATGCTGAAGATTCAGCAGAACAGAGTCAGTGGCTGCCGGCGTTCTGGAAGGATTTCCGACGGAGATTCCTTTCTCTCCTGTCCTACCAGTTTAGCAGTTTTAGCCCTACATTAGCCTTAAACATACTGCAGAACAAGAACATCAAGGACGACAGCTCAACAACTCTAACGGCTGCAGAATTAGCAGCGCAGTTCACTCCATACGATCTATCGCGTTTGGAAATGTACTCCCGGAACATGGTTGACTACCACCTGATTATGGACATGGTGCCTGCTGTAGCACGGATGTTTTTCCTTAAGCAGCTCGGAGATATCTCGCTGTCTGTCGCACAGTCCGCTCTGCTCCTGGGACTCGGTTTGCAGCACAAATCTATCGACGATCTAGAGAAGGAGATTAAGTTGCCCGGCTCTCAGCTCATGGGCCTGTTCAACCGACTCATGCGGAAAGTAGTGCAGTTATTCACCGCCATCCAGGAGAAGGCAGTCGAGGCAGAGATGGCTCCCGTCAAAGACATTAACATGGAACCGACTGCTCAGGCGTTGCACAAAGAATTGGACGAGGCTGCCAAAGCGTTCGAAGAGAAACACAAGGAAGACATGATGAAAATTAAAGATATGGATCTTTCCCAGTACATGATTCGAGGGGATGATGAAGAATGGACTCAAGTGCTGAAGAAAGCTGGACAAACAGCGATAGTGAGCATCAAGAGTGACAAGAAACGCAAATTAGAGGTGGCAAACAAGAAAGAGTGGGAAGGCGGCAAGAAGATGAAGAAAAATAACAAGAAAAAGGGTCTAATTGGAAAGAAATCAAAATAATAAGACACTTGTTTTTCTTTTTTTATATATCATTATATATATATCATTAATGAACAGTCAGTCAATTTTCATTGGTTTTACTTCCTGCAAAATAGATCTAAAACCACTGAAGTATATTGCAGCATTTCTTTAAATATTCCGTACATTTATTAAAGAATAAATAGTACATTCAATATAATAAAGCTTTACTTTGTTCTAGTTTGCCAGTAAGTAGTTGAACAAAAATGCAATCTCTCTCTCTCTCTCTTGTGACAGTGAGAAAGAGTGGCAGGGAGCGCACTCGGGCAATTTTGATTTGTTTCATATTACAAGTGTTTTTGTAACTGGCTAAATTTACAGTCATTAATTACCATTTAATTAAAGAGTCACAATACAGTGTAAAACATGTCTGTCTGGTTTTTGCTTTAATAGTGACCAAAGTATGCTTTCATTGCATTCTTCTTTATTATTATTATTATTATTATTGTTGTTTTATTATAAATGAAAGATAAAGTCAGTTAGCATTCGGCAATACAATATGATGTAAGACATTTAGAAGATAATTGTTATGAAATTTAAAGAAACAAACTACACAGCAAAATCCTTAGTCTTGAATTAACACCCAGAGTGTTGATTCAACACTTTTAGAGTACATTCGTGACCATTAGGTCATATATAAACACGTGGGGAGTTAAATCAACACTGAGAATTTTGCAGTGTACTAATGAGAGGAGGCAAAGTCCATTAATAATGTTTTGGGAGTTTGGCCTCACTATACATGATGCTTGAGTGATGGAATTTGAAATAATCAACTACAGATGCTAATGTTGTCATGGGAATCAGGATGATGTTGACATGATGTTTATTTGGTGACTTGCCTCCAGATTCTTAATATAAGCTGTGGTGCAGTTGCATAATGAGGGGCTTAATAGAAATATTATTTTGGATCTAAGGATTGATCTTTCACACACAGTTATGATAAGCAGGAGGGAAAATTATATATAAATTATTTTATCCATGCAAAGCTTTATATACATACACAACACAAGACGAGCAATGATCTGAAGTGTGTTCAATTTTCAAAGTAAGTAAGAAATAAATAACAGCACAGTTTTTATGACTGTACCAGATACAACAATGAAATTTTGTATTGTATGCTCAACAGGGTACAATAAACTGACAAAAAAAGAAAGAAATTTTACATAAAGAAATAAAGACTTTTATGAACCCCATGTTAGCAGCAACGCTTTCTTGTTCACGACCAATCAATCCTCTGGTCCAGCAGTGATGACATCACCATTACGGAACGTTTCATTTTGCGTTTCTCTAACAGTTACTTATATCTAAAACGCGTAGTAAAAGGAACATGTTATTGTAAAATATATATATATATATATATATATATATATATAATATATATTTTAAAGTAGAGTAAAATTTGGAGCTTGTCCTTTAGGTTTTTAAAAACTTGTTAGAAATGCCGTGCCGTGTTGAATGAGCGGTGCGGTGACGTCATTAATGCGCGACAAAGTCCTACAAGCTCCATGTGAATTCTGTGTCAACGGGATAATTCTCAAATACTGCGTTTTGTTTTACTTTTGAAAATTACACAGAGAATAAAATATCATGTCGTTGAGGACGAGTTGTAGGTTTGGTGTGGGTTTGTTCAGGTTGAAAGTTGAACCCCGTGTGCTTGGGGTCTCTTCGCGGTGTCCAGGGAGACTCTCACACTCCGGCTGTGGAAGGTGGACACTTCCGTCCTCTCACACACCGCTGCGTCTACACAATAACTACTGTTCGGACAAGCTGGGCTTTCGGCGGGGTTTTAAAACAGCTGTAGCGTCGTGGAGCGACGAAGTTGGCAAAATTCAGTCAACTCATTACCATTTGGTGTATACCTGCAAGGTGAGAGTGTTTTTCTCGTTTAAAGTGATGGAGCAGTAATTATTTAATGCTTGGTAAATTACACATGCTTGTGAATGTAACCATTAAAAAAAAAAAACAGAACAGAAGAACTCCTTGATGGATATAATATCCTTATACTGAAATGTATTTCTTGTATTTATCGAGTGTAGGGCTAATGCGATTGGCTCTTGCTGACGTCACTGGAGTGACATTGCTAGTTTTGATTGCACAACAGTAACAGTTAAGAGAATTAAAAACCCGCCTTTATTTCTCTATATATTCCCCTGCTTCACTAATGCACTTATATAAGCGTTTCACAAGGTAGAACGTGTTATCAGTATACCAGAGCAATGATCGGACACCCTGCTTCATGTCTGAAACGCTGGCCTCCCAGGAACTCCTTTAATGCCCCAAACAAGTGGAAATCCCTTGGAGCAAGTTCAGGCGTTCAACTCGTTGTATGTTCAAGGGATCGACTGCAGTGGACTCCGAGCCACCTCAGCTGGGATCTTCATTCACGGACACTCAGCCTTCTTTTAAAACCTTTTGCACTGTTTTTTGCAAGAAGTCTCATCAGCATATAGTTTGAAGTCTACTGTAAATATCACACTTTTTTTTATGCCTTAATTTGTGAGAAAGTTTCGGTTTAACTTGATGGCCCACGTCCAAATTGAAAAGAGGGGTTTCAGATCCCCCCCCCCCCTCCCCCCCCATTTTGTCTGGGAAGATCTTTGGTATGAACAGCAGTGATGAAAAGCTTACCTTACCACTGATGTCACTTCCATTAAAGTTTCAATGATTTCCTCGTCTGCTATATTGAACGGTAAATTTCAAGCAAAATAATTTATTCTGCTGGTGGTTAGATTATTAAAAATTTGATTATTTTAGAAAACCAGTGCAATGATAAGAATTTAACCGTATTGGACCAGATTTATAATTTTTTTGCTTCTAAATATTAAACAACAAAAGCTCAATTTCTCACTCACCATATTCCCAGAATACCATTAATTACAAATCCAGTGACAAGAAAAGCTGGTTCTGGTGGAGCTTTAAAAGAAAAGAAAAAAACTGATGACCTGTACTAGAAAAAGTAAAAAAAAATATAGAAAGCATATTAAAGATAATTTTTGAACAACTTTAGAATTACATCGGATGTCACTGAAGATCACATATTGATTAAAAAGATTAATATTAAAGTTTGCCATTATGGATTTATGCTTTACTTTAACAAACTAGGTTCAAACCATTCAGTGGATATTATCAAGTCTGCAAAAGAAAATAATAATAATAATTGTTACAGCTAATTGTAAAACATCACACACATAAGGTGCTGTGCAAATTGATTCTGGTTTATGGTTGTAGGTCTGTTCGACTCGTTCAATGAAGAAAATCTCCAAGGTGGCGTATCACAATGGCGTTGTCATAGTAACGTGTCCAGGCTGCAGGAACCATCACATCATTGCTGATAACCTTGGATGGTTTTCTGATTTGGAAGGAAAAAGGTGTGTAGATCTGTCAGAGACAGATTTCTCCTGTTTATCTTTAGACAGCTGTGTATTATTTAAGGATCAATAATTAATACGTAATTACCATATTAATAGAAGTTCTGTTTTCTAAGTAAGCCTTCACGATCACTATAAGTTGTGTTTTTGCCTTCAGATCTGTCTCAGATAAAAAACCTTAAACCTTTTCTTTGTGCTGCAAAGAAAATGTTTATGGGTACTCATGTGATGTGGTGTGATAAAGGACTAAGGAGTAAACTTTAATGCTTCCTTCCTGTCTTTAGTTGTGAGATAATGTGCAACACAAAAGAACAAATGTACAGTCTAGGTTAAGAAATTAGAACATGGAAAAGCATGGTCTGTTTCTGTAGTACTCCCAAACAAAATCCACAGGTTTCATCACCCCTGCTGTAGGGAGTATGGATCAGTTTCAGTAGATCATGCCCATGTGTTTCTGTTCTGTCCTTCTCTCCTGACCTTGGAGGAAAGTGAGCAATCTGGTCTCAGAAATTTCAAATCTGCAAGATAGTTTTTTCCTTTATGTCTTTTTTTTTTTTTTGTGGAAACATTTAAAAAAACTTAACACAGGCGTGTGTATATACATATATGTAGAGCACCTCCTGTAGGATTATAGAGGTACTATAATACCCCCTCAAAAGCAAACTGTATGAAACTGTGCTGTATAATTTTTTTTAATCATTAAAGAAAAAAAATTGGTTTGATGATACATAAATTGCCACACAAAAGAATCACGATAAAGTGTTGAATACATTTTTTTCTCCTCTCTAATAATTAGCTCTGGCATGTTGACCTTTGCCCTCAGACTTTAGAAGCGCAGAGGAGATGAAAAAAACTTCATTTGCTTGAATTGTATATATCTTTGAAAGGTTGAACTGTATCTGGATTTATCTAGATTGAACTGTATTTTTTCAAACCCGGCCAATAATTCATTCATTCATTCATTCATTCATTTATTTATTTATTGTACACAAATAATTATGTAAAAAGAAAGGTTTTAAAAAATAAATTGGAACACATAGAGTGAGTGGACATAAAGTAGATATTTGCACATTTTTATTTATTGTACTTGAACAAAATAATAAAAATAACAGTTTTGCCTTATTACTATATAGTAATATAAAATAAAGAATAAAAAACCACAACCAGCATATACATACATTTTTTAAAAAAATTATATATTTTTAAATAATCTAATACGAAAAAACATACGATTTTCAACAATATATCTGTATGATAGGAGGAACACAATAAATAATGATAAGAGGCTGAGAAACAACTTGTAACTTTCCATGAAGGAACTCTGATAACATGTGGTCTTGTGTTTGTAGAAACATTGAGGAGATTCTGGCAGCAAAAGGGGAGACAGTGAGACGAATCACAGACGACTACGCGATAGAGATTGTAGCCGAGGAGACGATTAAAGAAGCGATGCAGAGTAGTGAAGACGACCAGAAAGCTTTAGAGACAACTCCGAGAAATCGTGAATCTTCTGAATAATCTTTGCCGCAGTAACGGACACTCCTGATTTGAATATAGGTACAAGGTGTAAATGTATGAAGTGTGTAAATCATCGCTGTAGAGCTGCTGTTGTAAATAAAAATTTGCACAACAATAACATAATGAGCTTTTTTTTTTTTAATACCTAAAAATATTTTTTTTACAGAAGATTGTAGAAGACTGTTGATTAGATTCAATAAGTTCTTTTTTTTTAAATCATTTTCATGTTATTAAAATCTATTATCATAATAGTATGTTGTATATTACATGTATTCATATAATATTAGTATACTAATATTAAGTATATTATTAAGTATATAATAAACACTGAAATGCTGTGATACTTGTGATGTTTTCTTAAAAGTCAAATTTTGAGCAATTATCTTTCTTTTTCCATCAATCTTCTACTGCACACTCTCAGCTAGTAGGGTGGCATTGCATCTGCTCATAAACTCAAACAAGAAGAAATGATACACTTGCAAGACGTGTGTATTTGTGGAAAATGCCATCGGCTTGTATTTTCTGCAAAAGGTGTGGTTAAGAAATTTGTCAGTTTTAGACCATTTACCTTTTATAAGCTTCAACAAAAAAGCAATTCAATTTGTAGCATAAGAGAGAACAGGAGCGAACTTTTGATGTAACTGTAAACCAAAATAAGTTTAAGGTATTGCCAATAACTATTAAAATTTGTGGGTGGTGGAAAATTAATGTGTTCACCCACACCTTGACATTACCCTAGTTATAAACCAGAGCAAAAAACAAGCCTGAAGCTTTGAACCCTTTTTATAAGTTAAATGATACTTGGATCCTTAAAATATTTGTTTAACTAAGACTATTGTTTAATTTGACTGTTTATATTATTATTTAGTCTTTGATGCCGAGATTTCATTCTCAGAAATTAACCTTCTGGGTATATCCTGTTTCCCTAAACACTGCTCCTAGAAAGTTTGCCAACAAACTACATGAACACCTTGTTCTCACTGGGTTACTTTAGCCACACCCATCACTATGTTTGTGTCTAAACGTAAGCACATGACCATGCAACCAGGGTTTCTGAACTATAAGCGAGCGCCAGGTTACATCCTACCAAGTATAGTTATCCTGCATTGACAACTCTTGTCTGTAGGGTGGGTCATAGTGGAGAGCTCAGTGCCACCTTTCTATTTGGTGGGTTTAATGAGTTTCTACCATGTGAGAGCAAAATCAGGCTAGAGTGCTAGACTGCAGCAGCACTAAAATGTTTAGTCAGGAGCTTCAAGGATTCATTCTCCATAAGTGGCCGTAGACAAGTCTTCCATCACCATATGCAACATGTACAGCTGATTGCTAGTGGAGCTAAAAAAAGACTTTCTCTGTAATTGAGGATGATCATCTCTTGGAGAACATGAAACACATCTAAAATTGTGGTATCCTCCATAGAGTCCTGACCTCGCTCCAAGCCATTTCCACATTTGGGCTGTTAAAGGAGTTCCTGGGAGGCCAGCGTTTCAGACATGAAGCAGGCAGTTCTATCTTGGCTCGGGGAAACTTTCTACCTTGATGGTATCCAAGCAGTAGTGAAACACAGGAATAACTGCATTAGTGTATTAGGGAATTAATTAGAGAAATAATGCAAGTTTTACACTCATTACTGTGTTCGGTTATTCTGCAACAAATAGAACAAAGAACTTGCATCAACTAAGGTTATTAACTAAAGTATTAATACCTTATTAATACTTTGTGGAATTTTATTTACAAGCTTTCTGAAAATAATGCCTGAAAAAATTAAACAAATAATAGTATGGCAAAAGAAATAAGTTAGTACATACCATCCGCCATAAAATTATGGCTGTCTACTTCTGGCTTGTTTGTGCATGTTATCTGACAAAAAAAGAGTCACAATTTCAAAAGGGTCAAAATATTGTGCTGCATAAAGCAAAGAAAACAGCTCAGGAGATTTTAAATGATTGGATCTAGGCTAAAAAGCTTTCAATACATTTTTAAAACCTGGAAGGATAGCGCTGAACTGTCAACTTTGTGAAAGAAATGTGGTCAGGAAAAAAAACATGAGTGGAGATCACTTAATCACTTGGTGAAGTGGCATGGTATGGAATAAACAGTAAAAAACGTAGGTAATAGTGAAAGTAAGATCATATCAATACCCTCACAATGTGAGAAGAACTAAACAGCATAAGAAAACCACTTGTTAGTGAGACTAGTCAGAAAAAAAAATGTCTCAAGTTGATAAATATTGGGTGTTGGAGAAATGGAAAAATGTAATGTGGTCTGACCCTGTTCCAGAGTGATGGGCGCGTCAGGGTAAGAAGGGAAGCACATAAATCGATGCACCAATCATGCATAGCGTCCACTGTACAAGCCTCTGGAGGCAGTGTTATTATCTGAGGTTGATTCAGTTGGTTGGGTCTAAACTTAAAAACGTAAAATGAAGTCACCTGACAACCTGAAGGGGTATCAATTATTTGCAAAAGAGTGATTGTAAGAGCATAAAGGATCTTTTTTTTTTTTTTTTACAGATGAACTGGCCAACACACTGTGTTCTGTAATTAATGCTAGATGTGACTGAATAAAATCTAAGACTGTGCAACTTTTTTTTTTTTTTTGCCCATTCTTGGTATATTTTACCAGGCTGGGGTCAGAGCTCTGGGTCAGCCATGATATGGAGCAGTTGAGGAGGACCTGTGTATACCTGGTACATCTAAATTTGTGTTAAATAACAAACACTGTGACAACAGATGTCATCACTGAATAGCTTTACCGCTTTGTCTTGTATACAGGCTTGCAGGGGGCCTGGAGTCTATTCCAGGACACTTACACACTGTCCCACTTTATCCAGTATACATATCATAGGGGACATGGAGTCTATCCCAGGACACGACGTGGGGTACTCCCTGGATGGGGTGCCAATCCAATGCAGGGCACACACATATTCACACACTCACACACTACTGGCAATTTGGGAACGCCAGTAGGCCTAATCTGCATGACTTTTGATTGTAGGAGAAAACTGAAGTATCAGGAGGAAACCCATCAAGCACGGGGAGAACATGCAAACATTATACACACCCAGACCACAGAGGTGCAAGGTGACAGTGCTTACCATTAAACCGCAGTGCTTTTATTTCTAATCAGACTTTTTATTAATAGTCCTTGTTATTGGCTAATGAGCGAATTTGGACCTTTCCAATATGGTGGAAAAAGTTGACGTATTGCGGAAGTAAGTAAAAGCGTTTGGATCACTGCATGGAGGGAGAGTTGATATGTTGGCTCTATCTAGTGGAGGTGAACGAGTTGCATCAGTCAGTAATGGTGCACATGTTGCATATCAACGACCTTTAATCAGCAAATATAAAAAGATTTCCCTGACACAGCTGTTTTTTTTTTTATTACCCCTTTGCGCAGTAACCTTGGGCTCGATGATGCAACACAATACAACGCCGAAACACGGAGCGCGTCACGGCTCTTTATGTCGCGTAGCATATCGTACTAAAATTCTAGGAAAGTCTGTACAGCTCAAATATTTGTGCGCGGTTTCTGTCATATTTCTTTTACACAGGACGTGTCCCAATCCGCAGTGTCTGCACTGATAATGTCTTCTACGTTGAAGCGCTTACGAGGAAAGAGGCGTTGACGCGTGCGAAGTGCACTAGAGAGTGGATTAGGACAGGCCCAGTGCTCAGACCCGTCCTGGCGGTTTGCGACAGGCCCGGTGCAGACTGGGTAACGAGTTAGGGCTCTTCTCTCGAGACCGAGCGCTTAAACGAAGTGCTGTATTCCGTTGTTCAGCACGAGGACACGCGGCAGCGCCATGGAGGTGTTCGAGCCTCTGAGTGACGCCGAGCGGCACCGGCCTTTCCTCATCGGGGTCAGCGGGGGAACCGCCAGCGGGAAGGTAAACTCACAGCGGGACACTTCACACAGTCACCCGGGCACTGCGTGCGCGCGCGCGTGTGTGTGTGTGTGTGTGCGCGCGCGCGCTGTGTTCAGGCAGCGCGCTACACATCTGCGAGACGCTTACACAACACCTAGTCTAAAGAGTTCACATGTAAAGTGTCACATGTTAGCACAGTGCTAAGGATATGCTAGCGCGTGCCGTCACTACAGTGATAAATAATGCTCGATTTAGCTCATTATTTTAGAGTTAGAAATGCTAACAGGCAGACCGGTGTTAATGGGACGGACATAGGGGTGTGTGTGTGTGTGTGTCAGTGCTGCCAGGGGAAACTATCACAGAAAGCGCCAGGTGACGTCACTATATAATGGTTCGCGCATTTTACATTACCGGTTACATTACATTCCATTTACAGCATTTAGCAGCCACCCTTATTCAGAGAGACTTACATTCTTATTACATTAGATGGATGGATGAATAGGTGGATAGATGGATGGATTGGTGTCCTGGTTTGACTTGAATCTATCTATTCATCTATTCCTCATGGATTTAACAAGATGTAAGAGTGATGTTTTTCTCACCTTCTGAGCTGTTATTGGTTACAATAATTCACTCTTCTCTGTGATTGGTTGAATCTTTACTAGCTGTGAAATGCAAGACACCATAAGAGCACAAAGTTAGGACTTGAATGCAGAATGTTATATTCCCTGTGTATATGTAGGATACCTGTAAAAGATATGTCAGATGAGTCAGTTTGAATGAATTGTTATTAAAACACTCTCTGCACCAGTCCACAGTGTGCGCTAAGATCATGGAGTTGCTGGGCCAGAACAAGGTGGACCATCACCAGAGGAAAGTGACCATCGTAAGCCAGGACAGTTTCTACCGAGTGCTCACTCCAGAACAGAAGGCGAAAGCGCTCAAAGGCCAATACAACTTCGACCATCCAGGTAAACAGATAAACTTTAGTGGAAGAGGGAATGGACTGAATGGGGAAAATCCTGCAGTTTATCTAAAGACGAATACAATAAATGATAATGATAATATCGCTGTTATTACATCAAGAAGACTTGATTATTATGTATCATAACTATAATATATTACAGTATAGTACATTTACCATTTTATTTATTAATACAGTAAATAGGTCTCCATTTTTTGCAAAATAAGCACACCCTGAACATGATGAAACAAACACATTTTTAGGTCCGTGGTACATTCCAATAAGTAAAGAACACAGGAATTCAAAGAATTTGCTTACACGTCTGGCTGATTTTTGAACTTTAACCCATCTTTGCAGCTACCATCCATTGGTCCAAAAGAACTGCAGTAAAGGTTGAGCAGGATGTGTTTAGAAACTTGTTTTAACAAGTGACATAAAAGAAAAAAAGGGTGACATTTTGAGCTGAAGTAAACAAAGTTTATGTTTACTTTCAACATAAAGGTTTCCATGAGCAGTGAATTTATTTCAGCAAACATAGATTCATGAAGAGAATATCAGCACTGACCAACTGAACATTCTGACATGGCTAAAGAGCATGAGTAGTACTGATCACATCAGCACTGATAGTCTGGTTGCGGAGCTGCTTATGTTCCGTTATTGTGATGTTGAAAAACGTTGATGATGCTGTGTGGAATTCTGGAGGTTTTCTGCCAATAAAGCAATTAATAAATTTTTTGTTTGCTTTAAGAAGACATAAAATGAACGATGATGGCAGGTGATGCTAAAGCACATTTTTAAAGTGATTGCTCATTTCCATTATAAATATTGCATGCATAAAGTAGATAGTGTAAAGGTAGGCAGGATGTACTGTAATAGAACTGGAATAAAATCTTTAAATGCAGGTTTGTACTTTTTAATATTTTTTGGGTCACCTGATAATAAATTGTGTTCTGGGTGAAATGTCAGTTCAGAAAAATTGCATAGATGCCTAGTATACACAACTTCATATAGGGGACAACGCAAAGGTTGATTATGTGAAGCGATTTCCCAGACTTTTTGTACTCAAATAACTTTGTAACGCATCTTGTAATTGTCTGGAATGTGTCCCGTCTCTCTCACTAGATGCGTTCGACACGGAGTTGATGTGCCAGACGCTGAAGGACATTGTAGAAGGAAAGGTTGTGGAAATTCCAACATATGACTTCATCACACATTCCAGGTCAGCAATCTTTAAAAAACAAATAAACAAACAAACAAAAATTTGTGTATATACTGTGTGTATATATACTGTATAAAGGAAATTTGTGTTCATGTTTGAATGCAAGCATATAAACATGTCATTAATTCTTTGTGTGTGTGTGCACAGGTTAGAGGAGAAGATCTGTGTGTATCCAGCCGATGTCGTTCTGTTCGAGGGAATTCTGGTGTTTTACACACAGGAAGTCAGAGATATGTTCCATATGAAATTGTTTGTGGATACAGACTCAGATGTACGACTGTCACGCAGAGGTATACTGTATACTATATACACACGCACATAAGTTTGTTATTTGTTTCTTCGTCTCACGTGTGTACGTTGCATGCAGTTCTTAGAGACATGAGGAGAGGTCGTGACTTGGAACAGATCCTTTCACAATACACCACTTTCGTTAAACCAGCCTTCGAGGAGTTCTGTTTACCAGTAAGAAAACACACATACATACAAACACACACAAACACTCATACTACTGTTGGTTCATGCAGTTTATCAGCCAACCATTTTGCACTTAAGCAAATACAATTAGCTTCCCTTGATTTAAGTGTTTATCCGTTCCTTTACTTTACATACATTTTCTTTCAGACAAAGAAATACGCAGATGTGATAATACCTCGTGGTGTAGACAACATGGGTAAGTGAAAAAAAATCATGATGTGTAAAATCATCTGATCAGTATAGCTGGTATCAGTATTACGCAAACACAACCTAAGACGAACAACAACATATAACTGTTTTCTTTGTGACATTTTTTTATTTAACAAAAATCAAGCCAAAAAAATTAAAATCTCCCACCTTCTCTCTCTCTGTGTCTCTCAGTGGCAATTAATTTGATCGTGCAGCACATTCAAGACATCCTAAGTGGTGATATCTGTAAGTGGCAGAGAGGAACTGCTAACGGACACCCCCTCGAGCAGACCTTAAAGAGGGGCATGGACGAGGCGAGGGAGCACATGGACGGAGGCGGGTCCAACCCCGCAAAACGCCCCCTGCTGGAACCCAGCACACGGCCACATTAACACCGAAATAGACACGTACGAAAATGTATAAAACTTGAAAGGTAGTGCATGCTTCCAATCACATGTAATAACACACAAACACACACAAACACTTTAGCGAGTGTTAGTGTTAGGACTCAGTAACTGAAGTAAGCAACTTAATTAGGATGGGAGTGCTTTTTTTTAAAATGCTGCTTAAAAATGTCAGTTCTGTGAAAAACGGTATTCATATCAGTGTTCATACTGATCAAATGTCAACAGTTCACAAACTGTAGGCTCACGCTACAGGAAATAATTAGTTATTATAATTTTTTTAATATAGTTACAAATGAGTTAATAGGCAAAGAAGCCAAATCCCACCCCCTGTAATTTGCACCCAGTACAGCTGTGGCCAGAGGTTTGGAGAATGACAAATATTAATTTCCACAAAGTCTGCAGCTTCAGTGTTTTTAAATCAGTTACTATGGTATGCTGAAGTATAATTACAGGTATTTCATAAGTGTCAAAGGCTTTTATTGACAATTATATTACGTTAATGCAAAGAGTTAATATTTGCAGTGTTGAACCTGCTTTTTCAAGACCTCTGCAATTCGCCCTGGCATCCTGTCAATCAACTTATGGGCCACATTCTGACTGATGGCAGCTCATTCTTGCTGATTTTGATGATTTGTTCCCTGAGCCACTTAGCTATCACTTTTGCCTTATGGCCAAAACTGTTCTTGGATGGTTGGAAGAAGTTGCTCTCGGAGGATTTTTTTTTTTTTTACCGTTCTTAATTCTGCCTAAGAACCTTTGATGAGAAGCAACCCCACACATGAATGGTCTCAGGAGGCTCAGGACTGACACTCACCTTCATACACTTCAACAAGGGAAGCAAAGAAAGCACTTCTCTTCATAAACAACATCAGGGATAGAGTGGTATTCAGAGGTACAGGGATTGGACTGCTGAGCACTGGGATAAAGTAATTTTTCCTGACAAATCCCCTTTCTGATTGTTTTTCACATCCGGAAAAAAGCTTGCCTGTCCATCAGTCCTGTAACATGCCAACAGTAAAGCAACCTGAGACCATTCATTTGTTGGGTTGCTTACACTTTACACTTGGTGAAAATAAATATTTGTCTCATTTTCGAGTTTTGGCCACGGCTGTATATGTATATACATGTTTACAGTTGTAGTTAAAAAAAATTGTGTGATATATACAGTAGGGTCAATATGTATTTGATCACCCTGTGATTTTGCAAGATCTCTTACTTAGAAATCATGGAGGGGTCTACAATTTTCAGCATAGGTGCATTTCCACTGTGAGAGACAGAATCTAAAAAGAAAAATCTGGAAATCACACTTTGATTTTGTAGCAATTTATTTGTGAATTACTGTGTCAAATAAGTATTTGATCACTTGAGTCAAAAAAATTCAATATTTGGTACACAAGCCTTTGTTAACAATTACAGAGATCAAACGGTTCCTGTAGTTCTTCACTAGGTTTGCAGGAGGGATTTTGGCCCACTCCTCCATACAGATCTTCTCTAGATCTGTCAGGTTTTGGGGCTGTCGCTGAGGAACACAGTTCCTCCAAAGATTTTCTGTTGGATTTACGTCTGGAGACTGGCTAGTCCACTCCAGAACCTTGATATGCTTCTTACGGAGCCACTCCTTGGTTTTCCTGGCTGTGTGCTTTGGGTCATTGTCATGTTGGAAGACCCAGCCACAACCCATGTTTAATGCTGTGACTGAGGGAAGGAGGTTTTTGCCCAATATGTCACAATACATGGCCCCGTTCATCCTCTCCTTAATAGAGTGCAGTCATCCTGTTCCCTGTGCGGAAAAACACCCCCAGAACATGATGCTTCCAGCCCCATGCTTCACTGTAGGTATGGAATTATTGGGATGATACTCATCATTCTTCTTCCTCCAAACATGGCGAGTTAAGACCAAAAAGTTCCACTTTGGTCTCATTTGACCACAGGACTTTCTCCCATGACTCCTCTGGATCATCCAGATGGTCCCTGGCAAACTTCAGACGGGCCTGGACATGGGCTGACTTAAGCAGGTGAACCTTCCGTGTGATGCAAGATTTTAAACCATAACGTCCGTAAAGTGTATTACTGATAGTAGCCTTGGAAACGATGGTCCCAGCTCTCTTCATGGCAGTGACCAGCTCCTCCCGTGTAGTTCTGGGCTGATTCTTCACCATTTTTAGCATCATTGATACCCTATGAGAAGAGATCTTCCGTGGGGCCCCAGTCCGAGGGACATTGACAGTCATCATTAGCCTCTTCCATTTTCTGACAATTGCTCCAACAGTTGTTCTTTTTTCACCAAGCTGCTTGGCAATTGCCCCATAGCCCTTTCCAGCTTTGTGAAGCTCTACAATTTTGTCTCGTGTCTTTTGACAGCTCTTTGATTTTGCCCATGTTGCCACTTAGTCTTTGACTGATTGTGGGTTGCACAGGTGTCTTTATGACAGCTAATGACCTCAAACAGGTGCTACTAATTTTGAATCATGTAGCCGGACTATTTAAAAGCAAAATAACAGGTATTTGAGGGTCAGAAATCTGGCTGAAAAGAAAGTGATCAAATACTTATTTGACACAGTAATCACAAATAAATTGTTAAAATCATAAAGTGTGATTTCCGGATTTTTCTTTTTAGATTCTGTCCCTCACAGTGGAAATGCACCTATGCTGAAAATTGTAGACCCCTCCATGATTTTTAAGTAAGAGAACTTGCAAAATCACAGAGTGATCAAATACTTATTGACCCTTTCTTTTTTTACAGTATCGGGGCATATACAAGCATATAATTTTAAATATATACATGGGTGAAAGTATTTAGCCCGCATTATCGAAACAGGAGAGAGCCCACCACAGCACACCTAATCTTACTGACCAGAATTTAAAACTACTTTCACCCCTGGATATATATTGAATTAATTGCCGGATACTGTGGGATGAGATAAATGGGAAGGGAGAATGGTGGGTAGAAAATTTTTAAAACAGGGGTGTCCAGTGTCTTTTCAGAGGGGGCCAAATTAGACCTCATCACAATACCCCAGGCTCAGTTTTATACACCTGTTCAAAAAATAAGTTAAAGATTTATCTATGCACATAATTAAGAACCTTCCACTGGATAATTACTGCACAGTGTGAAGAGAACTCACGGGATTGGGACTAAACAGCTGTGTAGCCTTAAGAAAACCACTGACCTCAGGAGAGGTGAATTGTGGGGGAGAAAAGGCTTCAGTTTGCTGGAGCATAAATAATGGACTCTGGAGCACTGGAATCAGATTTACCCTGTTCCAGAGTGATGGCACTTCAGGGTAAGAAGAGAGGCGGGTGAAGTGACGCACCCATCAGGCCTAGTGCAGTACCATACAAGCCTGTGGGAGCAGTGTTATGATCTGGGGTTGCTTCTGTTGGTCAGGATTCTTCAGGCTCAAATTGTAAATGAGCGGTTCAGGGAGCATGGGATGTCATTTTCACACACGGATTGGCCACCACAAAGTTCAGACCTTAACCCCATTGAGAATCTTTGGGATGTGCTGGAGAAGGCTTTACACAGTGGTCGGACTCTACCATCATCAATACAAAATCTTGGAGAGAAATTACTGTGACTCTGGACTCTGATGTTGTGACATTGCATGAGCTTATCAAAATTATGCCATGGGTGTAATCAAAGCAAAAGGTGGTCCAATTAAATATTAGTGTGTGCGACTTTTTTGTTGGTATGACAGTGGCAGTGTATGTACATTTTGTACATACTTTTGAGATGCGGTGGTGTGAAAAAGATCCGCATCATGGTAGGAATAGAAACCATACCTTCTGAATTATGATCTTTTCTCTGGTTAGCAATATGCGATATAGGACTCTCTCGAGATGCTGGATGGCATCAGCAAATCGCAGCTCTTGTACAGTCATGAGGTCACGTGGTAAACAACCGATACTCGAGTGTACGTTGTTACCATCGTCCTGCTCCAGGAGGCCACTGCCATTAAGGAGGGGGTATAATTGGGTTGCAAAAATGTTTAGGTAGGGTGGTACGTGTCAAAGTAACATCCAGGTGAATGGCAGGAGAAAATATTCTCAGCAGAACATTTCACAACATCACACTGCCACTCCTGGCTTGCCGTGCATCCTGGTTCACACAGACCAGGCCACCTTCTTCCACTGCTCTATGGTCCAGTTCTGATGCTCACATGCCTCTTTGTGAGCGTTCCTTTGGGAGCGGACACAAGTCCACAGACATTCTGACTGGGCTATGGCTACTCAGCCCCACACACAGCAAGCTGCGATGGAGTGTATCCTAACACCGTTCTGTCAGTGAGCATTTACTTTTGATCAATTTGTGCTACAGTGGCTCTCCTGTGGAATCAGACTGCATGAGCTAGCCATCACTGCCCACAGGCATCAGCGAGTCTTGGGTGCCTAGAACCCGGTCATCTGTTCACATGGTTATTCCTCATTAAAAAACCTTTGATAGTGAGTACTAAACCTAAACACTTTCAAGGTACTAAATATTGAACACAGCAGTCTTGGAGATGCTCTGACCCAGCTGTCTAGCCCTGACAATGTGGCACTTAAGAGTTACTTAGATTCTAACATTCACCCATTTTTCCTTCTTTCAACACATCAACTTAGAAAACTTGACTGTTCACCATCTGCTCAGTATGTCGCACTTCTTGATGCGTACTATTGTATCAAGATGATCAGTGAACATCACTTTTCAAATTTAATTTGAGGAACCTCCAATCAGGCGAAAGGTGTAGCAATTACAGCACTTTAAATACGCAACCCCCTCTTATTTAGGGACCAAAAATAATCGGACAAACTCACAAAATGATTCATTAAATTGTTGTTTTTGGTTAATGAAAGAAACAAGAAATGCCATGACCAAATATTGTTCTGCGTTCTATTTTATTTGATAGTTTACTCAAGAAAAACCTTGTATTTTAGCTAACTAAAAATCGTTTTAACACAATCTGCTGCTTCCAGCGTCACATGAAAGGTGACCTGCTGTAATTTTTCATATCTTGCATTCTGATTCTCATACACCCCTGATTTAAAAAAAAAATCTTCTGCCTAAGGTTTTGTTTGAGAGAGATTGCATCAGTGTGTATTCTCATCAGTTTAACTGACCTCTTGTGCACTTTGAGAGTATGGGAAAAAAAAATATTTAGTAAAATATGTACAGCAATAGTTTATCTGACTGTAGCACCTGAAAGTCATCAGCGTGATCATCGCAGGGTGACACTAGATTTAGAAAACGGTTTGTTAATGTTACACTGGTTTTAATGGTTTTAAGCAGACTTTAAAGGATCTATTACAGAATACAGAATTGACTTGTGTAATTATACTTCATTTTATTTTCTACCAATCATAATGTAGCAGGAAATCTAGTGTGTGTATTGTGCGCACTTGCATTGTTTCTGTAATGTAAGTGTCTATAAATGAAGACTTTGACAGTTAATAGAGCTTTTGTTTTAAGAAAATGTGAATGCTTTTAAAAAATAAAATCATAATTCCTTTCAAGTTTTTTATGTCTAACTTTTAAGTATTTTAAATAATAAAAATCAGATTTTAGAAATATTTTGTGAAAAATATTTTTTTGTGACAGTTGAAACAGCACTGGTAAAAGTTGTTATAGTAAAGAAAGAATTTCAGTCGTGAACAAATTAGTTTAGTCTCAATGGTTTATTTCTTCACATGGTTCAAACTTTCATGTTTTGCTCAGTACTGCTGGAGTGAGTAATATTTTTAATAGATTTCTGTAATTGTGGTATAATAAATAACTATGAAATTATTGTTAGACATTATTCCCAATGCAGATGTGTTGTCTTTGGACTCTCAGTCAGACTCAGTTCTGATTTGTTTGTTTAGGAAATACTGCATTACACCATCTATACTGTACATATAATAAAACTGTGAAGTTGGCGTGTCTGTACATTGAAGATATTTGCAAAAAAATATTTTTTTAAGATGAGTAATAGAACACATCAAGATGGTTTTTGGAATTTTTGTCTCGTTTGTGCACACATCATGTAAAAACTACTGAATGAATTTGAATGGGGTTTTCACAGGTTTATTTGTCGGAGCTTGAGGTTACATATACTGGAGGCGTTTCATCTCAATCGACCCACAGGAAGAGAAGATATGCTACTTTGAATTTTCAATGGAAAACTTTATATCATAAAAAAAAAAAAATCTTTACTTAACCTGGTTAATTGAAATCAACTTAATAAATGCGATTTCACACCTTCATTCCGCACCGAAAAATTTTAGTTCACTCCAAAATTCAACAGATGGCGTTGTACATTTTTAAAAACGCGCTTAAATTCCACACAAACCAAGTCACAGGAACGTCTAGTATTTAATATTTTCTAAACTTGGTTCCGTTCTAATTTGCGCATATTTATAGACATTAATTTTCTAAAAATGACAGCTCTGACAAAAGTTCAAGCCAAATCCCAAGCTTACATTAAGACACTCATTCTGTCATTATTTCTAAAGCAACAACAAGGTCAGAGGTCAAGCCCTAACATTTTGAAACTTTTGTTCTATACACTTTTAATGTTCTGTCTCAAAAAAGAAAACAATGTCTTTGTGTCTGCTCATCAAATCTGCTGGGATTTAGTGTACACACACACACACAATCACACACACACATAGAAAGAGTAGTTTTATTCGGGGAGAAAAGCACAATATGTGGTGAGCATAACAAAAGTAATTCCCAGGAGTCGGTAAACAGAAGTGAGACGATCACACATGCCTGCCCGTGCACGCACGCATCTTTTCTCTCAACACACTCATACACAAACACTTACAGAGATCACAGCATGTTCAGTCCTTGTGTTTTTTTTTAGTGCATAAATTTACTTTGAAATAAAAAGAAACAGATATCTTCTTTAGTTATGAGAATACGCATCTGTACATTACCATACGCTTATTATCATATACAATATATCACACACAGATGATGGGGGAGGGAAGGCGAGTTAACAAAAACAAAACAACAACAAAAAAAGAAACGCACTCAACATGTCACTGTAAGTTGTTTTGCTGGCGACATGAGTCATGAGTGTGTTTGTGATGGAGCTGGAGTAACCACTCCAAAAACATGGCAATAAGGGACGGACACGTACACACACGCGTGCGTGCACACAGACTTCACAAGATTTTATTTTTCCCTTTTTCGTTCCACCCTGCTTTGTACAGAAGAGGAGTCCCAGCAGTGGGGCATTATGGGTAACCCCAACCCTGTGGTGGGAACTACTAGTGTTCATCGCTGATGTAGACACAGTGATTCAGAGCGCTCCCAGAGCTCCGTACTTCTCTCTTTCTCTCTCTCACACACACACAGACACACATTAAAATATACAAGTCTTCCAGTGTGTGTAAGTGTTTATGTATGCATATATTAGTATATTACTTATCTGTTGGGAAGTGTTGCCTTTGCTCCACTAAAGTCTTGCACATGTTTTTTTCCCCCCCATCACTCCAGGTTTCCCATCATTCTCTGGAAAAGTTTATTGAGGCGTTTTGTCTCGCTTTTGAAACTCTAGGTTTTCTCGTCACGCTCAGTCCGGCGGCGTGTGATGTTGCGAGGTTTGATCTTCAGTGAAAGCTCCCACAATGCCTCCTCGGCCAGGTGGTCGCTGAAGTCGTTGAAGAACGCCACAATGTCGTCGTTCCTCTTCAGCTCGTAGTGTCTGTCAGAAGGAAAACAGACTATTTATTTATTTTAGACCTTAATAAAGGGAGACCATCAACTGCGATAAAGGGGATTTCCTATGAGGATTTGAGGGTGGGTTCAACGATGGCGCAAATGCATAAGTCTGTGCAAAAGTGTACAAGTGTTCTGTAAAAGTGTACAAGCTCGTTTGCATCAGATAAAAAATTAACACGAGAAAACCCATTGCATGTTTAAATTTGCTGCAGTTTAAATAGTTTTTAAAAGTAATTAAAAAAAAATTATGTATCAAAACCATTAAATTATATTATGCTTGGAAAATCGTTTTATACTCGTATCTTGAAATAAAACCTAATTGAATATTTAAGATCATAAGAACCTATTAAAGAAATTATTCCCCAACTTATTAGTTGCAGTTTGTAACTAAAGTTACATTTCCGTTCATTAGTGCCAGAGAGGAGTGAACAAGCTATGTACATGTAGTGAGCAACACACTCTAAAGGCAAGGGGATGAGAGAAAGCCACTCACACTTGTTGGAAGCGCCTCATACTGTCCAGGATGTTGAACTGCTGCCAGCGCTTGGAGAAGTTCACTTTCCCTTCTATCAGGTCTGGATTTCCTAAATGCACGAAGGTCAGGTCCTGCAGAATCAACCCGCTGAGACAGAGACAAAATGGAGAGAGAGAGAGAGAGAGAGAGAGACAACACTTTGTTTATTTCATTGTATTTAACTGCTGTTAGGGTGAATATGGTGAAATGCTGTCATAGGCAAACAGATATACACACACACACTTTCAAATCCTTAATGTTTTTTTTTTTTATTGCAGATTTATTACACAAAACTTCACACTCCACACACTGCTATATAGTAAACTTTTATTTTATTTTCATTTTTTACACATGCTTCTTGTATATTACAAATGCCCTGAAATCACTTTTACATAATATATATATAAAAAGAATCACTGCCACTTGTTCCCTGTCATTTTTCCAACTGCATTGCAGCACCAGAGTCTACAGCAAACACGGTGTGATAATCAGAGATGGGGGGAAAAGAAACGATTCAGTTACGTATTGCAATTCTTTTTTTTTTTTTTGTGGCAATTCATTAGAGATGGGGAAAAAAGTATTCAATTATATATGTTGTGGGGCAATTTATGTATGAATTGTTTTTTTACACACCAACAGGCAGCACAGCATCAAGTGTGTTAGATCCAAATTATTTGACAAGCTATTTAAAATTGTAACACTCACTCACTCATCGTCTGTACCGATTTATCCTGTATTCAGGGCCTATCCCAGGAGGCTTAGGGCACGAGGCAAGGTACACCCTGGACAGGGTACCAATCCATCACCGGAGACACACACATACACTCACACATTACATGCAATTTGGGAACGCCAATTAGTCTAATCGTAATGTCTTTGGACTGTGGGAGGAAACTGGAGTCCCCGGAGGAAATCCACCAAGCACGGGGAGAACATGCAAACTCCAGGCACGCAGCGACGGGTATCGACCCTGGACCCTGGAGGTGCTAGATGACTGTGTTAACAACTACACCACCGTGCCGCCTAAACTGTGATACTTATAGAATTGCAATACGAATCGAATCAGCACCTAGGTATCTTGATAATTTCATATCAGGCAGTCCATGGTGAAATTATTTTATTCATATTTTAATACTAAATGTATTGCTATATGTTATATATTAATTTACATGCTAATATGATTATATTAATTAATATCATATTAAGATAATATACATCATACTATTTTTCTTTTCCTGATGTGTGTATACATTTTTTTGGCTGACACTTTGCATGTTTGATTTAAGGTCGTTAATATATTGTAGTTCCTCTATAATCCTACAGGTGGCACTTTAAACTATTCACACCATATGCAGCACAGCAAACGGTGTGGTAGGAGCAAATTAATTTGCTTATTTTGTTTAGAATTCTAATAAAAGAATTAAATAATAGTATACGCACAATGACACAGGTAATTCCCATCTCTAGTAAGAATACACATTAGCAGTCACACAGCTGAGACAGCTTGAGACAGCTTGTCTCACACACAGACACACACACACACACACACACACACACACATACTCACAGGTAAGGGATGCAGGGAGGCTCCACATCAGCCAACGCTGCTCTATAAGCTCGAAAAGAGGATGAACTATCAATTAAGGTGCAGTATTCCTCCAATCCCTGAGAGGAAAAGAGAAAAAAAAAAGTTATACTCAGTAACTGTTGTCACCTGCTCATTCGGCTAAAAAACAATGCATTAACAAACTGACTGTTGTCTCTGTCATTAGCCCACAAACAACCTACTTACTGCTAATAACTTTGACTCTACATATATTTCAAATAAAATGAAAATCAAATATAACTGTTATTATTATTATTGATATTGAAATGATAACTGACCTCAGACGTCTGCTTCTGCCACTCAAGCCTCCTGATTGGCGCAGAGTCCAGCGCTGACAGGATGGCCAAGTACGAGTTAAAGTTGTTTAGCTTCCTCAAGTGCTGAAAACAAGTTGCAAATATACATTTTAGGAGCTACACAATATAAAACATGTCTCCATCTATAGAATCGTACGATTTGTCAAATTGTCTTTCAGCTAAAAAAAGTCCCATTTCTTTTGTTACTACCTTCATGATCTTAATGAATTTGAGCAGAAGTTTCTCTCTGTCCTGAGCCTTCTCCTGCTGGATGATTATGGAGCGCACCCTGTCGGACAGGTGGAGACACAACAGGACTCAGGAGATACAAGAAAGCAACTACTGAACTAAACGGACGTTAGTATTAAAGAACTCGTGGTTTGTAAAGCATGTACCTTGTTAAACTGAAAGGATTAGAATTAGGAATTGTAATATAATCCTATTGTTTAAACCATACTGCTGTGTATAAAAATGAGGCTGGTGAGAGATCAGCTTTATACACCGATCAGCCATAACATTATGACTACCTGCCTAATATTGAGTAGGTCCCCCTTTTGCCATCAAACCAGTGATGCGCTGTGTGTTCCGACACCTTTCTACGCAGTAGGAACCAGCATTCTGTCGCTGGTTCACACATTTTCCTTCCTGCAGACCAGGAGCATCCCACAGGAGCTGCATGATTTAGAGTTGTTCTGTCATAGGCAAACAGATATACACACACACACTTTCAAATCCTTAATGTTTTTTTTTTTTATTGCAGATTTATTACACAAAACTTCACACTCCACACACTGCTATATAGTAAACTTTTATTTTATTTTCATTTTTTACACATGCTTCTTGTATATTACAAATGCCCTGAAATCACTTTTACATAATATATATATAAAAAGAATCACTGCCACTTGTTCCCTGTCATTTTTCCAACTGCATTGCAGCACCAGAGTCTACAGCAAACACGGTGTGATAATCAGAGATGGGGGGAAAAGAAACGATTCAGTTACGTATTGCAATTCTTTTTTTTTTTTTTGTGGCAATTCATTAGAGATGGGGAAAAAAGTATTCAATTATATATGTTGTGGGGCAATTTATGTATGAATTGTTTTTTTACACACCAACAGGCAGCACAGCATCAAGTGTGTTAGATCCAAATTATTTGACAAGCTATTTAAAATTGTAACACTCACTCACTCATCGTCTGTACCGATTTATCCTGTATTCAGGGCCTATCCCAGGAGGCTTAGGGCACGAGGCAAGGTACACCCTGGACAGGGTACCAATCCATCACCGGAGACACACACATACACTCACACATTACATGCAATTTGGGAACGCCAATTAGTCTAATCTGCATGTCTTTGGACTGTGGGAGGAAACTGGAGTCCCCGGAGGAAATCCACCAAGCACGGGGAGAACATGCAAACTCCAGGCACGCAGCGACGGGTATCGACCCTGGACCCTGGAGGTGCTAGATGACTGTGTTAACAACTACACCACCGTGCCGCCTAAACTGTGATACTTATAGAATTGCAATACGAATCGAATCAGCACCTAGGTATCTTGATAATTTCATATCAGGCAGTCCATGGTGAAATTATTTTATTCATATTTTAATACTAAATGTATTGCTATATGTTATATATTAATTTACATGCTAATATGATTATATTAATTAATATCATATTAAGATATATTTCTATATATATATTTCTACGCAGTAGGAACCAGCATTCTGTCGCTGGTTCACACATTTTCCTTCCTGCAGACCAGGAGCATCCCACAGGAGCTGCATGATTTAGAGTTGTTCTGATCCAGTCCTCTAGCCATCACAATTTGGCCCTTGTCAAAGTCACTCAAATCCTTACACTTGCCCATTTTTTCACATCGACTTCAAAGACACGATGCTTACATTCTGTCTAATATATCCCACCCACTTCCAGGTGCCACTGTAACGAGATACTGTATTGTAAACGTAACTAGAGCCAGCTCTTGTGGGATGTTCCTGGTCCAGACAGACCAAAAGTAGTCCAAAGACAGAAAACCAGCGAATTGGAGACATGGTCATGGGCGGCCATGGCTCACTGATGTACATGGGAAGTGAAGGCCGGCTTGTGTAGTTCAATAGAAGAGCTAATGTAGCTCAAAATTGCTGAAATGGTTAATGCTGGTTCCCATAGAAAGGTGTCAGAAAACTTGGTGGCAAAAGCGGGGGGGTGGGGGGGGGGGGG